>OZ010794.1:255073832-255303832 GCA_963932465.1 Maratus speciosus
CTGCAGTAGAGTCCCGCTTAACCGAGTATTTTCTTCTTATGACTGGTGGCTTCTATTATTATGAAACAGCCATTATAAATGAAGTGTTAGGTTGAAGATGAAAGAGCAGTCGTAAAAAACAATGATGGCCCATGTTCTTCCCCCATTTCTGACCAGAAAATTAGAGTTCTAACTTTCTTAGGCTGCTTTTTCATCTTCACCTACACTTCATTTATAATGGCTGTTTCATAATAATAGAAGCCATCAGTCCATCAGAAGAAAATGAAGTAATGGAAATGCCGGAGGCGACACTAATTTCTGATAAAGCAGAATTCCTGTTCTCTAGTCTTGTTGGTAAATTTCTCTTGCACATGTAATAATTTTTTTTTAAGTGGTGCCAATCGAATACATTCGTATAAGAGATACCTGTGCCTGTGGGAGTACTTCGGCCTTCAAGGATTAAATATAATCTGTACTGTACTTTTAACCCTTACCGGCGCGGAGTAATTCTGTTTATAAACTGATGAAATAATGGACTGACACCGCAATTTATAAACGAATTTATTAGACAATACGAACTTGCTTATTTTCATGTACATTATAATAGGAAAATTTTAATTAAATATTCTTGGTGCCGTTTGTCAGTTTTGGAATTAAAATTATGTGTCCTTTTTTAAGGACACCACGCCGGAAAGGGTTAATAGCGAAACCTGCTGCTTTGTATGCACGGTTGTTGAAATAATGAAGCTGTATGAATAAAGAGGAAAAGACAGATAGTGTAGTTACAGGGACGGCGAAACTTTTCACATCCCGAGCCAAAATTTTCAAAAAATATATTTACGTGATCATGACGTGCCAACAATAAAAAGATTTAATAAATCAAATAATAATGATTTAAAATTACTTAAAATTTTGTTTTTTGTATGAAAAATATATGGGTAATATCTGATGGTGTACTTTAGAAATTGTTTTAAAAATATTATTTCTGTTGTCTCATTTTAGGTGCCAAATAACTTATATCAGCTTCGTACTTCGTTATTTTTAAGAGAATGCCAGTTGTACTGGAATTATTTCGCAAGATGTTTTTACTTGAATTTTTAATATTATTTATTTCTGAAAATAATTTCTCGCAAAAAATAGTCAAAATAGTAAGCGCCAGAATCTACAGTTTTTAGTGTCAGGAATTGAATTCGAAATTGTTTAGTTTTACGATCGGCATTTTTGCTTAATGCCTTTTAATCCTCTAATGTCTATGAAGAATGTGTTCCAGAAATTGCGTAATTCAGATAATCGGAATTTATACCAGAAAATCTAAATAGTACATATCGGTGTATTTAATAACGACTTCTGACGGTTTTTTTAAAGAGCCTGGGGCCAAATGCCCCACATCCCCGACCATAATAGAATGGAAGCACTAATAGGAATTCGAAACATGTCTGTACCGGGAAGATAAGATTAATGGGGAGGGGGACAAAAACGATATTCTTGAGCTCATGTAGAAAAACAAAAAAATAAAAATAAAAACATTAGGTAACTTAAATTTAAAAATAAGAATTTAAATGGTTAAATGGGTAGAGCAAGCCGCTGGCTAGCACCTCCTGAGTCAGGTCAACGCGGTGCTTAAGAGCACCAACGCGGAACCTGACAGTCGTAGTTCCGCCCGATATGCACATACGTTGGCTTTGAAAAAAAAAATATATCCTCTAAATCGGTAACACTGATGGTATGAGAAATGCTACCATGGCCATTAGAGGATTAATCTTTCTTTTGCAATAATCTCCTAATTTTCTCTGATGCTTAAAGATTTCTGCGTCAATATCGAACTAAATTAAGTTTATTACATTAACCCCTTAATTCTCGCTCCCGTCATATTCTCGGGCTGTGTCTTTTACTCAAATTGTCTGATTCCCACCAGTTTTATAAAATAGTGAAATTGGCTATATTTTAGTGTCGTTTTTCCTGCCATTAAATAAGGTGAATATTTCTTTTTCATAAAAGTGGTGCCAATAAGCAATTTGAATTTTTCAACCGTAATTTAATTCGAGCGTTAAGGGGTTAAGTTATATTTCAGTTTCTTCAATTTGTATGACAACAAACCGAACTAGTCAAATTCAGATAAACCGAGACAACATCTAGATTAATTAATGCATTTGTGAAATTCTATTATATTTTTATGCAGAGTCTGAATCTATGGCATGCCAAAAATAATCTGCAGCGTGCCAGTTATGGCACGCGTGCCATAGGTTCGCCGTCCCTGGTGTAGTATCTACCGGCTGCAAGTGAAGAAAATGATGAGATAGTCATAAGATGGCGGCTATTGTTAGTTTACATTTGATAATAGCCTGATTAACGCCAAGAAAAGCTTTCACAAGTGAAAACGAATAATGTTTGCCTTATTTATGACAGCAATGCTGCACAAATCGGGCCTTTAAATACAGCGAAAATTTTTATTAAAATTTACTGATGGAAGTTTGCCTTGGAAGTAATAAAATTTCTAGTATTGACAGAAGGAGAGTTTGGGTTGCCACAATATGGTGGAGCCACAGAGCTTGACTACCGTATAGCAAACTTCCACCAGTAAAAATGAACGGATATTTCTGCCTAGACGCTTTCAGTTATGACGTTAGTCATGATATTTTGCTGGGAAACTGACTCCAAACAAAGGGTTGTTACGCTGTATTTCTATTTTTTTTTCCATACAGTATAGCTATATCTCACATATAAGTGTTTTAATATTTTATAGGCAGTTGCAACATTTTCTATGATTTACATTTAATAAGAAATGGAACATAGCAGCCGTTTGTTTGGAGTCAGTTTCGAAGCAAAACATCATGTCTGATGTCACACTGTAAGAGTTTATTATGGCAGCGTGATTCTGCATGAACAAGACGTTTACTAAATAAGGAGAAAATTTCTAGTCAAATTTACTGGTGTAAATTTTCCCTGGCGTTAATCGGGGGGTGTTTCCGCATCTAGCTGATTTCTTATTTGGGCTTTCCGAAATCTCAGCAGAAAATTTTAATAATTTTTGCTGTGTAAGATGATAGATCTTCCCTAAATAAGCCCTTTTCTTAGCAAAAAATATTTGTTCAATATACTTATATTAAAGTGTTTTCAAGAAAATATGTATGCCACAACGAATTTTTTTGTTAATTATGTTACGATTAAATCGAGAAATAGACGCCGGTCCTGTCCCGTTATCAAACGTTTAGCAGTTTTGCACGAACATAGTACGTCGCGTACAAGGAGAGTTGGTTTGCTCTGGTGCTCAAAGCTTTTGGATTCCACTAATTTTTAATTCTATTTTCACTTATTTAATGACAGAAAGTTTCCGATTTAATAAGGCGAGAATTTTAGTTTATAAGAAGTTGCGTTTCACTCGTGTTTTAAGTTTATTGTTTCAAAAGACAAAGAAAAAGAAAGAACCTATTTAGAACGGACGTAATTTAACCCTTTAGTGCGCAGCCTTTCATATATGGAAACAACACTGTTTTGAATTTAATGGATTTTTTTCTTATTCTCATATTCCTAATTCACACCAGAAAATTAAAATAGCAATATTTGCTTTAATTAAAAAACAGACATTCCATGTCTGTTTTTATCGTTTTAATCGTCCATAAAGCGAAATTAACCATTAAAACTTTCTGGTGTAAAGTCAGAGTCTCTGAACTACGTAATTTCTAGAGCGTATTCTATTATGGGAATTAAAGGGTTAAAGGATAAGTTTTATAAAATAAATAATTATATAAAATAGGGTATTTGGAGACATTCTTGTTAAAGTATTTACTAATTTGCATTATTTTAGCGTAAAACAGCCACACGATAGTCGTTTATACTTGTATTGCAGATGTGCAACAGAAAAAAAGATTGACGTATTATATGAAAAATATATCTCTGATTTTTTTTCTTTTTTTTTTCCTGTGTTATAAACCTTTCAGAGTATCATATATAAGTTTTTCGAAACAAAATAAAAAATCGCTCATTTAAGGGATAAAGACATTCTATTTTAAAGTTGCCTCTTTTGCAATCAAATCTCTTTTCGATATTTCTACACTTGCAATATATAATAAACTACTCCTCTACAACTCATGCATTCTCCCTATCATGACATACGCCTTCAATGGACAATTTAAGCAAACTGCACAAAAACACCTTCGCATCGTTCACAATGCCTCCCGTTATCTCCTCAACACCGCAATACGTAAAGATCTTACAAGGGCACCACCAAACATGATGCGCACAGATTTTGATGATTTCAGAGTATGTTGTTGGGGTCATACCACTAATTATTCTGATGAAAGGGTTTCTTCAAATGGGCCTTAGTTTTTGAGAAATTGGGGGTTAAAGTTCAGCGTATATTTCAAATACCCGTTAGTGTGACTTTCTGAATGTGAATTCGTGGTGCAGTGGCAGCGTGCGAGCTTATGGATCAAGACATTGCGGGTTCGATTCCAGTTCGAGGATTTTTTTTCTTTTTTACTTATTTTTATATTTTTCATACGTTAAAAATTTTAAACAGAATTGGGCATTCTACAGCTTTGAACTTTGATATTTTCTTAATAAACTACATTTAGATTTTCGAATTTTTCATGGCAATTTATTTTTCTCTTCAATTTTTAAACTAATATTTCTATTTACAAAACTCCAACACTAATTTATGCCTAAAACTTTTTTTAAAATTAATTATTATTTACATTTTTTATTTTAAGCACAATTCTGAAATAATGATTTTTCTTTTTTCTATCTTTTTTTTTCTTTTAACTTTATGGAATTTTAAAGAAAATTTTATCCTTTTCTTGTATAAATTATACAAAATAATTTTCAGGTGCAGTTTCTCAAACGTATTTAGGGTTAGATAATTCAAATAATACATATCTTCGAAAGAGTAATAAAATATTAAAGCAGTAATGCTTAAATACAAGTTTTTTACCAGTTGTGCAAATTTTTAATACTCTGTAAAATACATTTATCTTTAAAGTTCAACCTGAACATCATTTTTCGTTTGCACAAATAAAAAATTAAATTAAAAAAAATATTTTTTTATTATAGCAAATAAAAACACTCTCTACGTGATTCGTAAAAATTCAACTGGATTACAAAAATCGTCTGTTAATGAGATAAAATTTACGATACAAGTAGTAGGAAAACAACAGTTCTGGCTCAGCCGCAGGCGGTGCGGCGGTGCCGCACCGCCTCCGACACCCCTCTGCTCCCCCTCCGACACCGTCCCCCCTCCGACACCGTCCCCCCTCCTCCCACACCGCCTCCGGTCCCGCCTGCGACAAGGCACCCCCTCCAACACCGCCCCCTAGCGGGAAAAATAGCGTTTTTAGAGTATTTTTCTGCTATAACATGAGAGTTGAACGTTAGATCGACTAGATTATCATACTATAAGATGAAGATTAAATTTACATTTGAATTTTGAACAACCTTTACCTTAATGAGTATTATTAATTAAGCAAAATAATGGAAAATAACAATTTTAAAGGAAAAAAGCTGATTTCTGTAGATTTTCTTTCAACTGCAAGATCAGAATATCAACTTACATGGAGAAAGTTAAACATATATTTGAATTTTGGTTGATTAACATCTTAATGAGCATTATTAATTAAGCAAAACAATGAAAAATATCAATTTTTAATGAAAAAAGATGAATTTTTTCAAGTACAAGATCAGAATATACTCTTAAATGGAGAAAGTTAAACGCGTACATTTGAATTTTGAAGAATCTTTACCTTAATGAGCATTATTAATTAAGCAAAAAAAATGAAAAATATCAATTTTTAATGAAAAAGCTGAATTTTTTCAAATACAAAATCAGAATATCAACTTAAATTGAGAAAGTTAAACGCGTACATTTGAATTTTGAAGAATCTTTACCTTAATGAGTATTATTAATTAAGCAAAACAGTGGAAAATATAAATTTCTTTGGATAAAAGCTGATTTCTGTAGATTTTATTCAACTACAAGATCAGAATATCAACTTAAATGGAAAAGGTTAACCATATATTTGAATTTTTAACAATCTTTACCTTAATGAGTATTATTAATTAAGCAAAACAGTGGAAAATATAAATTTCTTAAGAAAAAAGCTGATTTCTGTAGATTTTATTCAACTACAAGATCGGAATATCAATTTAAATGAGGAAAGTGAAACATACATTTGAATGAACAACACTTTAATAAGTATTATTAATTAACCAAAACAATGAAAATATCAATTTTTAATGAAAAAGCAGATTCTTTAGATCCTTTAGATTTTTTTTTTCAACTGTAAGTTAGGGATATCATCTTAAAAGGAAAATTTAAACATATAATTTAGTTTTTGATCCACCATTACCTTAATAAATTTTGATAATTAAACAAATAACAAAGAATATTATCGAATTTTTAAAGAAAAAGATTAATTTTATTAATCCAATACTGATTTTTACATCTTTATATAATACTTTGAACCTATCCAACGTTTTTATTCGTTATTGGCTTTAAATTTTATCATTTTCATATAAAATTTCGAGTTTTCAAACCAATTAACTTAATTTTACTACATTTTAAATGTGGATATTTCTAGATAAATAGCCAACTTAGTAATTTTTGCACAACTTGCACTTAGTAATTTTTACACCAGCCTAATTGATTTTACTATTCTTAGACCACTGTAAGATTATAATTCAATGTATCAGTTCTTCTAAAAGTAAAAATAACCAGATTTCCCGCCCCCCCCCCCCCCCCTTTCATGAATTACATCTACGCTCTCTTCAAACTCATAAGAAAATCCTGCGTTTCTCCCCCTTGAAGGGAGGAGGATACAATAGCGTTACGTCACTTGTTTACAAAATATCGATATGTTGACGATTTGACCATTTTTCAAGATGTATAAAAGAAAGTATCAATATTTTTACATTATTACAAGTATAATTTTACAGTTTAATGAATAATTATTTATTTATTATTGGATACCCAATTTTATCAACAGATGAATTAACTATATCTGTGCTGAAACTACATTTCACATACTTAGCCACACTTTAAAAAATTTCACTTCAATATGTAAATATTAAGTGCATTTTTAACATAACACATGTTTTTCAACACTAGTTCCTATACGAGAATTTTGTTTATTAAATAGTATGTATTCACTTTCAAATTGCTTTTACTTGAAATTATATAAACCCTTTTAACAGAAAATTTGTTTAATCACAGAACGAACTGTATTTAACACGTTCAACCTCAATATCAATAATTAAACAAAACAATGGAAAATATCAATTTTTAAGAAGAAAAATAAAAACAGATTTCTTTAGATTTTCTTTTTTTCAGCTACAAGATAAGAATAATAACTTAAATGAGGAACGTTAAACATATATTTTAGTTTTTGAACAACCATTACCTTAATGAATTTTAATAATTGAACAAATAACAAAAGGAAAATATGATTTTTAATGAAAAAGACGAATTTAAACGAATTTGATTAACTTTTACAATAGTTTGAGATTTTATCATCCTTTTAGATGCTAGCTATGTAGAATTTTAAACTTTCAATAAGACACACTTCAAGAAATACTCATTACTAAACAAAAATAAATTAATTTTAATCTAATCAATGACTGAAAATTTCACATTTAAAAAATATTTTCATGAATGTGCATAAAAAATGAGAGTTTACAAATTAATATCCTTATTTCTATTACATTTAACTGGATTTTTCTATATTCGAGCTTAATTTTTATACACAAAGCATTATTTAATCAAATCCAGTACTTTCAGATTTAACGAAATTCAGCGTTTTTCGCTTTTCAAACTAATCCTATGAGCTAAAAAACAACAACGCCTCCTATAATTTTATAGTGTTGAGTGAAACGAGTGGAATTTTTCATACTGTTTGCTGTTTTCGTTATATGAAGACGTCAGCTTATATTCTCTAGTTTAACTAAAATGAGTAATATGCAAGAAATGTCTTTAACAGAGGAAGATTCAAGTCAATCTTACTTAAAGGATATGAAATCAGCTATACCCAGCCAAGAAGTACATGCTTCGAACATTGAAATAATACCCTCTTCACCAGAACAACTAAAACCACCTTTTACTTGCAATTAATGCGAGAAATCCTATTCCAAAAAGAATACATTAAACAGACATCAAATATCCCATTTGGAGAAAAAGCCCTTTGAATGTGAAATATGCTCAAAGACATTCATTCAAAGCAGTGATTTAAAACGACATAGTGTAACTCATTCCAGGACATCTACTACATAAAAATGCGATCAATGCGGCAAAGATTATTTACAAAAATGTCTGTTAACAATTCACAAGAGATCTCATAAGAAGTTTTATGATTGTGATAAATGTTCCAACTCTTTTTTAACAAAGTCTGCTTTAACTAAACATAAAAAAGTTCATCCCAAGGAATATGAATGTAAATACTGCAACATTAAATTGTACGATGAAGTTGAATTTTTACATCATAAAAAAGTTCACCCTAAGAAATATAGTTGTAAACACTGTAAAATTATCTTTTATCTCCAGAGGGAGTTTATTCATCATCTGATCAACATGCATAAATGAAAAATGCAAACTTTGTTAAGTCATAAACTTGATTTGAATATCTGTATATTTTAAAAATGTATATGTCCTCCTATAACTGTTGAAAATGATGAATAAATATTGTTTAACTGAAAAAGCTTTTGTCGTTTATTTTTGCCATATCAGCTTGTGATTTTTCTTGACTCTATCTCATCAAGTCAAAACGATTTTACTAAAATTTTAAAATACATATTGTATATTTTTTTAAGTTTATAATTTTTTTTTAATTTCTTATCGAATGAAACATGAGTTAACTATATTTTATTAATTTCATATTAAAAACCTAACGTTTACCATATAATTTTATTATGTTCCGTCTAAATTTTATCTACCCAATTAAATTCTATAATCCCTTCTTATTAGCAAACATTACTATTTAACTGGAAATTTCACATTAATGTTTTTCTTTTTTCATGATTGTACATATAAAAATAAGAGTTTCAAACTAATTTCCATAATTTATCACATTTGAACTTAATTTTTATACTCAAAACATTATTTAATCAAATTTTTATACTTTCTGATTCAGTGAAATTCGTTGATTTTTCATTTTTTAAACCAATACCACAATATTTATCGACATTGGACTTTATTCTTCCCTTGTATATTTTTACATTACACAATTAAGATAGATATAGACTTAGGACAGCAATAGAGTTAAAAATTGATTATACTCAATTTTCACCTTATATGAATTGGTCCTACATGGCATTTCTTATTGCTACAATCACTTGATATATTAAAATTAGTCCGAGTTATTCAGTCTATATTATTAATCAAATTATCATATGTTTCATCTTACACTTCTAAGATTTCTGAATTATCATCCATCAAGTTGCTTAAAATATTAATACTACTGTGTTTATAGTTCTATTGATACATAGCCTACATGAATATAATCTTTAATTTTAACATTTCACATTTTAAATGACCTATTTTCAAAACTAAACTATATGAATTTTTACTACATCACTTATCAATATCACAGAATGATTTATGCTTCACACTTTTCTAATAATTATCAGATTCTTAGAACATAATTTCTTGATAACATATATTATACTACTGATTTGTACGCATGAGTGAGTTGTCACGTGATCAAAACGATTCAGAATAATATAAATTTTCGAAAAGCAGAGCAGTATTTCTCATTTCAACTGTTAAACTTGGAAGAGAAGGTGACTTTAAGTGCGCAACTCTGATAAATTTCCAGATTTTAATTCAAGTGAGGAATCGATTTCTTTGTTAGTGAATAAAGTAAGTTTTAGTATATCATTACAACATATATGTATTAATAAAAATAAATAAATAAATGATTACTTATATATTAAACCTTTCCGCAGTATATAAATATATTTCTTTTATTGACAGATGTTGCAGCAAGATGAATCAAAACAGCAGCAATCCTCTTTATCAGAAATGGATGATCTGAATGATTCGCTCTTAGCACATGTAGAGTTAAAGAATAATAAATATGTAAGTACTTAGATATGAAATACTATAATTCATGTATGAAACGTAATTAGAGTAAATTTAAAATCAAATATATTTTATTGTTTGTACTTTAACAAATGTTTTTTATCCATATCATTGAAGAGAATTCTAATTGTTTACATTTATTTCTCTCACAGATGTGTTCTATTTGCTACAAACAATTTTTAAGTAAATGGAATTTAAAAGAACATACACAGATCCATACAGATGAAAAACCCTATACTTGTGAAGATTGCCAAAAGCCGTTTTCAAGAAAATATGAATCAAAAATGCATACTACATCATATAGTCTATCACCAGCTGTATGTAAACTTTGTGAAGATATTCAAGAAATAACCAGACGTTTGAAGAATTTAACAATCAAGGAAGAGATTTAGACTATGTACTCAACCTATTTGCATAAGAGTTACCACATTATCCCAAAATTGAAATTTCGAAGGCACACAGTGGATGTAAAGAAATTTTTGTTACCCATGATTCTCGTAACCACAATGAATTTGGATATTATTCATAATGTATTCCTTAAATTGTTATAATAAATACTCTTTTATCTGCACTTATCGACGTGTTTATTTATATCTCCTAACATTTTAAACGAAAAACGCTTTTCCATCTTAAAAAATGTCATAAGAACAGATAAAAATTAACAGATGAATGAAAAAATATGCATGTTCACAAAGTTTTCTAGATATATTTACAAAAATGTTTACAAAATAAAAATTTGCAAGAGTAAAAGACAAAATTTCACAAAATTAAAAAAAAAATACAACATAACATTTTTTTCTGCTTACACATGTGAGTTTTTAGAAAAGTAGGGAAAAAATTACACTTAGATTATTTTTTTCAAAAGTGAAAAAAAATATTTTTACAAAAAAATTTTTACAAAAAAAATTTTTTTACAAAAAATTTTTTTACAAAAAATTTTTTTTACAAATTTTTTTTTTACAAAAAATATTTTTACAAAAAAAAAATTACAAAAGAAAAAAAAATTATAACATGAAAATAATAAAAAAAAAATTACAAAAATTTGTGAAAAAAAATTGCAAAAAAGTTTGAAAAAAATTTACAAAAAAGTTATGAAAATTTTCAAAAAATGGTATTTTAAATAGTATTATAATGGTTGGTAACCATTATACACTATATTTAAAATATCATTTTTTGAAAATTTTTCATAACTTTTTTGTAAATTTTTTTCAAACTTTTTTGCAATTTTTTTCACAAATTTTTGTAATTTTTTTTTTATTATTTTCATGTTATAATTTTTTTTCTTTTGTAATTTTTTTTGTAAAAATATTTTTTGTAAAAAAAAAAAATTGTAAAAAAATTTTTTGTAAAAAAATTTTTTGTAAAAAAATTTTTTTTGTAAAAATTTTTTTGTAAAAATATTTTTTTTCACTTTTGAAAAAAATAATCTAAGTGTAATTTTTTCCCTACTTTTCTAAAAACTCACATGTGTAAGCAGAAAAAAATGTTATGTTGTATTTTTTTTTTAATTTTGTGAAATTTTGTCTTTTACTCTTGCAAATTTTTTATTTTGTAAACATTTTTGTAAATATATCTAGAAAACTTTGTGAACATGCATATTTTTTCATTCATCTGTTAATTTTTATCTGTTCTTATGACATTTTTTAAGATGGAAAAGCGTTTTTCGTTTAAAATGTTAGGAGATATAAATAAACACGTCGATAAGTGCAGATAAAAGAGTATTTATTATAACAATTTAAGGAATACATTATGAATAATATCCAAATTCATTGTGGTTACGAGAATCATGGGTAACAAAAATTTCTTTACATCCACTGTGTGCCTTCGAAATTTCAATTTTGGGATAATGTGGTAACTCTTATGCAAATAGGTTGAGTACATAGTCTAAATCTCTTCCTTGATTGTTAAATTCTTCAAACGTCTGGTTATTTCTTGAATATCTTCACAAAGTTTACATACAGCTGGTGATAGACTATATGATGTAGTATGCATTTTTGATTCATATTTTCTTGAAAACGGCTTTTGGCAATCTTCACAAGTATAGGGTTTTTCATCTGTATGGATCTGTGTATGTTCTTTTAAATTCCATTTACTTAAAAATTGTTTGTAGCAAATAGAACACATCTGTGAGAGAAATAAATGTAAACAATTAGAATTCTCTTCAATGATATGGATAAAAAACATTTGTTAAAGTACAAACAATAAAATATATTTGATTTTAAATTTACTCTAATTACGTTTCATACATGAATTATAGTATTTCATATCTAAGTACTTACATATTTATTATTCTTTAACTCTACATGTGCTAAGAGCGAATCATTCAGATCATCCATTTCTGATAAAGAGGATTGCTGCTGTTTTGATTCATCTTGCTGCAACATCTGTCAATAAAAGAAATATATTTATATACTGCGGAAAGGTTTAATATATAAGTAATCATTTATTTATTTATTTTTATTAATACATATATGTTGTAATGATATACTAAAACTTACTTTATTCACTAACAAAGAAATCGATTCCTCACTTGAATTAAAATCTGGAAATTTATCAGAGTTGCGCACTTAAAGTCACCTTCTCTTCCAAGTTTAACAGTTGAAATGAGAAATACTGCTCTGCTTTTCGAAAATTTATATTATTCTGAATCGTTTTGATCACGTGACAACTCACTCATGCGTACAAATCAGTAGTATAATATATGTTATCAAGAAATTATGTTCTAAGAATCTGATAATTATTAGAAAAGTGTGAAGCATAAATCATTCTGTGATATTGATAAGTGATGTAGTAAAAATTCATATAGTTTAGTTTTGAAAATAGGTCATTTAAAATATGAAATGTTAAAATTAAAGATTATATTCATGTAGGCTATGTATCAATAGAACTATAAACACAGTAGTATTAATATTTTAAGCAACTTGATGGATCTTAAGAAATCTTAGAAGTGTAAGATGAAACATATGATAATTTGATTAATAATATAGACTGAATAACTCGGACTAATTTTAATATATCAAGTGATTGTAGCAATAAGAAATGCCATGTAGGACCAATTCATATAAGGTGAAAATTGAGTATAATCAATTTTTAACTCTATTGCTGTCCTAAGTCTATATCTATCTTAATTGTGTAATGTAAAAATATACAAGGGAAGAATAAAGTCCAATGTCGATAAATATTGTGGTATTGGTTTAAAAAATGAAAAATCAACGAATTTCACTGAATCAGAAAGTATAAAAATTTGATTAAATAATGTTTTGAGTATAAAAATTAAGTTCAAATGTGATAAATTATGGAAATTAGTTTGAAACTCTTATTTTTATATGTACAATCATGAAAAAAGAAAAACATTAATGTGAAATTTCCAGTTAAATAGTAATGTTTGCTAATAAGAAGGGATTATAGAATTTAATTGGGTAGATAAAATTTAGACGGAACATAATAAAATTATATGGTAAACGTTAGGTTTTTAATATGAAATTAATAAAATATAGTTAACTCATGTTTCATTCGATAAGAAATTAAAAAAAAATTATAAACTTAAAAAAATATACAATATGTATTTTAAAATTTTAGTAAAATCGTTTTGACTTGATGAGATAGAGTCAAGAAAAATCACAAGCTGATATGGCAAAAATAAACGACAAAAGCTTTTTCAGTTAAACAATATTTATTCATCATTTTCAACAGTTATAGGAGGACATATACATTTTTAAAATATACAGATATTCAAAATCAAGTTTATGACTTAACAAAGTTTGCATTTTTCATTTATGCATGTTGATCAGATGATGAATAAACTCCCTCTGGAGATAAAAGATAATTTTACAGTGTTTACAACTATATTTCTTAGGGTGAACTTTTTTATGATGTAAAAATTCAACTTCATCGTACAATTTAATGTTGCAGTATTTACATTCATATTCCTTGGGATGAACTTTTTTATGTTTAGTTAACCCTCCGTCTACCAGACGGGTCCATTGGACCCGACAGGTACATACAAAATATTCATTCAAACCAGAAATTTCTTTAAAATAAACTAAGTATATAAACCAGACAAAAATAAGGTAAATAAATAAGTTAAATAGTTTTAAATAAAAATTCTGGTGTAGAACGTTTTATTAAAACTTGAATAAAATTCCCGGTAGATCTAGGGTTAAAGCAGACTTTGTTAAAAAAGAGTTGGAACATTTATCACAATCATAAAACTTCTTATGAGATCTCTTGTGAATTGTTAACAGACACTTTTGTAAATAATCTTTGCCGCATTGATCGCATTTTTATGTAGTAGATGTCCTGGAATGAGTTACACTATGTCGTTTTAAATCACTGCTTTGAATGAATGTCTTTGAGCATATTTCACATTCAAAGGGCTTTTTCTCCAAATGGGATATTTGATGTCTGTTTAATGTATTCTTTTTGGAATAGGATTTCTCGCATTGATTGCAAGTAAAAGGTGGTTTTAGTTGTTCTGGTGAAGGGGGTATTATTTCAATGTTCGAAGCATGTACTTCTTGGCTGGGTATAGCTGATTTCATATCCTTTAAGTAAGATTGACTTGAATCTTCCTCTGTTAAAGACATTTCTTGCATATTACTCATTTTAGTTAAACTAGAGAATATAAGCTGACGTCTTCATATAACGAAAACAGCAAACAGTATGAAAAATTCCACTCGTTTCACTCAACACTATAAAATTATAGGAGGCGTTGTTGTTTTTTAGCTCATAGGATTAGTTTGAAAAGCGAAAAACGCTGAATTTCGTTAAATCTGAAAGTACTGGATTTGATTAAATAATGCTTTGTGTATAAAAATTAAGCTCGAATATAGAAAAATCCAGTTAAATGTAATAGAAATAAGGATTATTAATTTGTAAACTCTCATTTTTTATGCACATTCATGAAAATATTTTTTAAATGTGAAATTTTCAGTCATTGATTAGATTAAAATTAATTTATTTTTGTTTAGTAATGAGTATTTCTTGAAGTATGTCTTATTGAAAGTTTAAAATTCTGCATAGCTAGCATCTAAAAGGATGATAAAATCTCAAACTATTGTAAAAGTTAATCAAATTCGTTTAAATTCGTCTTTTTCATTAAAAATCATATTTTCCTTTTGTTATTTGTTCAATTATTAAAATTCATTAAGGTAATGGTTGTTCAAAAACTAAAATATATGTTTAACGTTCCTCATTTAAGTTATTATTCTTATCTTGTAGCTGAAAAAAAGAAAATCTAAAGAAATCTGTTTTTATTTTTCTTCTTAAAAATTGATATTTTCCATTGTTTTGTTTAATTATTGATATTGAGGTTGAACGTGTTAAATACAGTTCGTTCTGTGATTAAACAAATTTTCTGTTAAAAGGGTTTATATAATTTCAAGTAAAAGCAATTTGAAAGTGAATACATACTATTTAATAAACAAAATTCTCGTATAGGAACTAGTGTTGAAAAACATGTGTTATGTTAAAAATGCACTTAATATTTACATATTGAAGTGAAATTTTTTAAAGTGTGGCTAAGTATGTGAAATGTAGTTTCAGCACAGATATAGTTAATTCATCTGTTGATAAAATTGGGTATCCAATAATAAATAAATAATTATTCATTAAACTGTAAAATTATACTTGTAATAATGTAAAAATATTGATACTTTCTTTTATACATCTTGAAAAATGGTCAAATCGTCAACATATCGATATTTTGTAAACAAGTGACGTAACGCTATTGTATCCTCCTCCCTTCAAGGGGGAGAAACGCAGGATTTTCTTATGAGTTTGAAGAGAGCGTAGATGTAATTCATGAAAGGGGGGGGGGGGGAAATCTGGTTATTTTTACTTTTAGAAGAACTGATACATTGAATTATAATCTTACAGTGGTCTAAGAATAGTAAAATCAATTAGGCTGGTGTAAAAATTACTAAGTGCAAGTTGTGCAAAAATTACTAAGTTGGCTATTTATCTAGAAATATCCACATTTAAAATGTAGTAAAATTAAGTTAATTGGTTTGAAAACTCGAAATTTTATATGAAAATGATAAAATTTAAAGCCAATAACGAATAAAAACGTTGGATAGGTTCAAAGTATTATATAAAGGTGTAAAAATCATTATTGGATTAATAAAATTAATCTTTTTCTTTAAAAATTCGATAATATTCTTTGTTATTTGTTTAATTATCAAAATTTATTAAGGTAATGGTGGATCAAAAACTAAATTATATGTTTAAATTTTCCTTTTAAGATGATATCCCTATCTTACAGTTGAAAAAAAAAATCTAAAGGATCTAAAGAATCTGCTTTTTCATTAAAAATTGATATTTTCATTGTTTTGGTTAATTAATAATACTTATTAAGGTGTTGTTCATTCAAATGTATGTTTCACTTTCCTCATTTAAATTGATATTCCGATCTTGTAGTTGAATAAAATCTACAGAAATCAGCTTTTTTCTTAAGAAATTTATATTTTCCACTGTTTTGCTTAATTAATAATACTCATTAAGGTAAAGATTGTTAAAAATTCAAATATATGGTTAACCTTTTCCATTTAAGTTGATATTCTGATCTTGTAGTTGAATAAAATCTACAGAAATCAGCTTTTATCCTAAGAAATTTATATTTTCCACTGTTTTGCTTAATTAATAATACTCATTAAGGTAAAGATTCTTCAAAATTCGAATGTACGCGTTTAACTTTCTCAATTTAAGTTGATATTCTGATTTTGTATTTGAAAAAATTCAGCTTTTTCATTAAAAATTGATATTTTTCATTTTTTTGCTTAATTAATAATGCTCATTAAGGTAAAGATTCTTCAAAATTCAAATGTACGCGTTTAACTTTCTCCATTTAAGAGTATATTCTGATCTTGTACTTGAAAAAATTCATCTTTTTTCATTAAAAATTGATATTTTTCATTGTTTTGCTTAATTAATAATGCTCATTAAGATGTTAATCAACCAAAATTCAAATATATGTTTAACTTTCTCCATGTAAGTTGATATTCTGATCTTGCAGTTGAAAGAAAATCTACAGAAATCAGCTTTTTTCCTTTAAAATTGTTATTTTCCATTATTTTGCTTAATTAATAATACTCATTAAGGTAAAGGTTGTTCAAAATTCAAATGTAAATTTAATCTTCATCTTATAGTATGATAATCTAGTCGATCTAACGTTCAACTCTCATGTTATAGCAGAAAAATACTCTAAAAACGCTATTTTTCCCGCTAGGGGGCGGAGTTGGAGGGGGTGCCTTGTCGCAGGCGGGACCGGAGGCGGTGTGGGAGGAGGGGGGACGGTGTCGGAGGGGGAGCAGAGGGGTGTCGGAGGCGGTGCCGCAGCGGCTGAGCCAGAACTGTTGTTTTCCTACTACTGATACATATAAATATATTTGTATATTTTTTAATCGTCTGCTTTTCTTTTCTCGGTAATATTGAAATAAATAAAAATTTCTGTTATTGATCTCGTTTACCTTCTTTTTCAGACAATTAGAAGATTTGAAATATTGTTATATATAGGGAAAATTTCGGTATGAAAATTGAAAGAAGACTACAGATTGTGACAGATTGAATGCTAAAGATTATGTTATGGAAAGAACCAACGCTGATGCGGAAAATTCTCGTTTGGAAGAGAAACAAAAATATATTATATAATATATATAAAAATATATTAAGCACCGGATGAAATATCCGGTGCTGCTGTTCCGGTGCAATTTTAGAAATATTAGAAGATCGACAAATTATTGAGGCCGAGGAATTGATATTGAATGAAGAAGATGAATTTAACGAATTTACAAAGGTATAATTTTTTACTTTAGCAAAAAAAAAAAAAAAAAAAAAAAAAAAAAAAAAAAAATATTCGTTATATTTCATTGTTAAAAAATATCGAAATCAAACAACTGAATTTTAAATATTTTTTTATAGTATCCCGGATTTCATGAAGATCGTGAGAATTTTGTACCTGAAGATTTTGCACCTGAACAACGCGATTATATTCCATTGTGGTACAAAAAGATTGCTGTTGCATTAGTTGTAGCCTGTAATAAATAAGTAAAAAAGTAAATAAAAGTAAATAATAAAAATGAAAAAAATGGCGCCAGGGTGGAATCGAACCCGCAATATCCTGGTCCGTAAGCTCGCACTCTACCGCTGAGCAACGAATTTATATGCAGATAGTCATACTAATGGGTATTTGAAATATACGCTGAACTTTAACCCCCAATTTTTCAAAAACTAAGGCCCATTTGAAGAAATCCTTTCATCTGAATAATTAGGGGTATGACCCCTACAACATACTTTCAAATCATCAAAATCTGTGCGCATCATGTTTGGTGGTACCCTTGTTAGTGCTGCTACCTTTAGAAAAAGAGTTCCTGACCTTTCCTGAAATTTTATAAAAGCTTATACAGCCTTCTGAACGAAATTATCGTTAACTTCCGGACTTAAAAATGCCTGCTATCGAATCTGACTATCATAAAAGACCGAAATATTGAATGATTATGGATGCTGAGCAGGGATGCCAGGTTGGCCTCCATTTTTTTTTTTCTGAAAATACGAGCCCAAACCAGAAATTAAAAATAGTATTTTTTATTTATTTAATGGCGGACATTTAACGATTACATAAACTAAAAATTCTTTTTTCGAAATTTCGAAATAAAAATGGAGGATAAACTGTCAATCCTGATGCTGAGAGACTTGGGTTCTTCACACCTGTCATATTTTGTCACTTTAATTTACACCTATTTAAAACTTATAATTACATAAATTACACTGGTCAACAAATTTGAACTTTTGCTTTGTTGTAAAACAGAAATTAGTTGTTTTTTATGCGGTTTTTTGTGCTGATTGCGAATCTAGTTTTAGATTTACTCCAGCACGTCAAGTTTGAGAGATATTTGCATATTTCAATTTATGTAAATTTAGTCAATTTTATACAATTATTTGCAAATTTAAGGTATAAAGCAATATCAAATAAGGTTTTTTGTTTTATGTTATGATTACTACCTAATTTACTTGACAAAAACGTTGTTTCTGAGACTATACTGACATGAGACTGTGAAATATTGTACCTAATTTGCATATTTTTCATGTTTTTCTAATAATGTTTCTTGACGTTCAAATATTTCTGCCACACGAGTACGCTAATATGTTTCTAAACCAGTATTTTGAGCTGATTTCAAATCTTGTATCCGTTTTCTTCTATCACGTCTAATTTTTGAAAAAAGTGAAATTTTAGTTTTTGGTCAGAAAAACCAGAAATAGCTTTTTGTGATACTTTGTATGATAAACTTCAACTAGTTAGGATAGATTCTACTACTTATTTTATTTTTTTCGATTATATAAATTTTTGTTTATGTCTCTGATATGAATCTGATCCTGTTCACCTACTTGTCAATGAATTACACACCTCTAAAAAGCACCTTATATCAAATCTGTGTTAATGCCATGCAAAAGTAGAAATTCATTTTACTCAAAAACTAGACATGACATAAGAAAACAGACTGCAGATTTGAAATCAGCATAAAAATCTAGTCTAGAAAAACATTACGTCAATTCTGCGGCAACTATTTTAAAGTTGATAATGATGTAAACATTACACCATTGAAAAGTATGCAAATTAGGCTTAATAACTGATAAATAAATGTTAAGAATATGCAAATCGTGACATTTATCTGAAGCAAATAGTCAAGTAGTCATTATCTAGAAAACTTAATTAGATGTGACATATATTGTATCTAAAACTTGCATAAAATAGCAAAAAAAAGCTTAAATTTGCATAAATTTAAATATGCAAATTTCTCAAAACCTGGACCACCTAGAGATAAACGGAAAGCATATTCGGAATCAGCACCAAAAACTCATCTAGAATCAACTAATTTTTGTTCTACAACAAAACCACTGTTGACCAGTGTTATTAAAAAATAAATTACTATTGCTTTGTGATAAAATAATGCACTATACCGTAAACTGTAACAAAAAAAAAGTTGCTCTAAAAAGTGCCTTTATTTTGTAGACATGTGACTTTTGTCACTTCCTTGACTGATCAGCACTAACACAGCTTTCATCGTGCTTTTCATATTTCTTAATTGTGCTTTAACCCTTTAGTGCGCAGCTTTGCATATATATGCAAACAATAGAGTTTTGAATGTAACAGATTTTTTTTTATTCGTATATACCTAATTCACACCAAAAAATTAAAATATCATTATCTGCTTTCATTAATAACAGACATTCCGTATTTAAATAAAGCGAAATTAACCATTGAAACTTTCTGATGTAAAGTCACATTCTCTGAACTACGTAATTTCTAGGAGGTATTCTATGTGCTTTAACCCTTTAGTGCGCAGCTTTGCATATATATGCAAACAATAGTGTTTTGAATGTAACAGATTTTTTTAATTCGTATATACCTAATTAACACCAGAAAATTAAAATATCATTATCTGCTTTCATTAATAACAGACATTCCGTATTTAAATAAAGCGAAATTAACCATTGAAACTTTCTGATGTAAAGTCACATTCTCTGAACTACGTAATTTCTAGGAGATATTCTATCATGGAAATTAAGAGGTTAAATGTTAAGTTTTATAAAATAAATAATTATATAAAATAAGGTACTTAGAAACATACTTATTACTATATTTACTTATTTGCAATATTTTAGCGTAAAGCAGCCACACGACAGTAGTTTTTACTGATATTTCAGATGTGCAATAGAAGAAAAGATTGACGTTTTATATGAAAAATGTATGTCTGATTTTTTTTCATTATTTTTCCTGTGTAATAAACCTTTCAGAGAATCATGCATAATATTTTCGAAACAAAATAAAAAATCACGCATTTAATTGTTAAACCCTTTCAGGGGCAAGGCATTTCTGCTCGAAAAATGTTCAAATAATTAATTCACACCGCAATTTACGAACAAATTTATTCGAAAATAATCAAAAGTGCGTCTATTATGAAATCGAAATTCTATTCAAAAATTACTAGTACCATTTGGTAGTTTGGGCATTAAAATTAAGTGTTTGCATGCTACAAACGACGCCTGTGAAAGGGCTAAATAGTTTTAAATTTAATTTTTCACTTATTAAACTTTTATTATTTTTTTTCAATTTTACAGAGAATTTAAAGCCTTATAATTTTCAATTATTCTCTCATTTTCTTATTATACCCCTTTTTTTATAGTATTAATCATTTATCTAGACTTAAATTATTTATGTAGTTATAAACTACAGATAGACTAATTTTTCCCAATGGCTCACTAATAATAAGACATTCAACTGAAGACTGGGCGTAACGTTGCTGTCAACTCGGAAGCAGTGTTGTCAGTAGGCTACTTTTTTTTAATTATGTTTTCTTGATTGACACCACTTTTCTGAAATGGTCAAATTCTCTTTCATTTCGCCTTCATTAATATGTCATAAAATAAGGCGAATTTTGCTATTTCAAAAAATTGGTGCCGATCAAGAAATCTGAAATTTAAAAAAGTAGCCCACTGGCAACACTGCTCGGAAATCGGGTTGTCAGTTTGGCCTCCACTTTTACTCGTATTTTAAATTTCAAATTGACACCGAAATTGTTGAAAGAAGAATTTTTATTTTATGTAATCAAAACTTCTGTCATTAAATAAAACAAAAAATACTGTATTTAATTTCTGGCACGAATTGCGATTTTCTGAATAAAAACGGAGGCCAAACTGGCAACAATGCTCGGAAGCACCTCAAGAACATTACACTGTTAAGCTGTTAAGCGTGATTAAATAAAGTAAAAGATTTTTTGTCAGAATTTCTGTTATGTGTTGGTTATTGTCTTATAATAAATTCATCAGTTCTAGTGACATTTCTTATAAAACAAAACATTTTAACCCTCTCGCTGCATAATTGTTTTATCAAAATGAGTTCAAATATTGAGCAATTTTTTATTACATATTACAAATCTATATATATTTTAAGACTTAAAATATGGAAAAAATTTTTGTAAAAGACTTTTTTTTTCAATATAGAATTAGATCATAAAAAAAGTTTGTCATAAAGAGCGTCTTTTATAGAATTTTTAATCTTTTATCACTGGTTTTTCAAAACAGAAATTTTTGAATAATTTAATCGGAAAAATGCCAGGCAAAATTTACAATAAAAAATAACTGGTGGGAATAATCAAGGAGGGTTTATTAGACGGAAAAAATGCCTTCTCGAGGAAATCTCGGGTTGCGCAAATTTTGCTACTTTTACGTTGCCCAAGGAAATCTCGGGTTCCTCAGCGAAAGGGTTAACCCATTAACCGCCAAAACTATAAAGTAAAAATTTTCAGATTTATTTTTGTAAGTCGTTTCCCGCCACAAATTCAGTAAGGTAAATTTCGCTTTACTAAAATAGCAAAATTTCTGCCAATAAATTAGACCCTTTTTTAAAATTCTAAAATAGTAGTGCAAATGTAATTAATTCATAGTATGAGCAATTATTTTGACTGTTGCCTGAACGCAACGTCAGCGGGTAATGGGTTAATGTATAAGCAATAAGAATTTCAAAATAAATCTGTAACTCAATTGGGACTGAATCATTTTATTACCAGTATTATTGTATGCTAAATTTTGCTTTGTTTAATCGTAAAACGTTTAATGATTAAATAAAGTCAAATTTTCTATATAATAGTGCTGGTAGCAAAATGATCCATCCCCCCCCCCCTCCCCCTTACGTTACACCACTGCTTCATAAGGTATTCAACGCTCCAGATTAATATATTTGAAAACTAGCGGAGGTAAGAAATTTTTACGACCTGTTCAAGAACTGAATTACATGGCGATAGAGATAAACACACCTTTACAGATAATTTCCATTTACATTATTCAAGTTTTAGAATCATTCTTTCAGCATTCCCAATTTCTATTAAATAGTGGATGGGCATTTATTCTATTTTCATAAAAATTTCTGAAAAAAATTGCCAACTACAGTAGCTTTTCATTTCATCTAATAATTTTAAATAACTTTAATTGAGAAAATGCATAATATAATATTTCGAACTTATGTGTTTAAAAAAGATAATATCTTTCTATAAAAAGTAATTTAAGGAACAATTATGCGATTTTTTCTTAAGTTTTTTCTTGGTAAAGGTAATTAAAATAATTTATTCTGCTTATAATTTTGTAGTGTGTTTTTCTTTTCTTTTCTTTTTTTTCAACAGCTCAAATAATAAAAAATCCCTGCCGGATCGGGCCTACAGGCGGAGGTAGATTTCGAAGTTAGGTACTAAATTCACCAACAAAACCTAAATCAAGATTAGAGATAAACCCAGTTCCTTCACTAAGAATGAGCTCTAGAGAGCTAAACATTTTGTGAAAATTCTAATATACATGAATACACACACGCATGTATATGGAATAGGTTTAAAAATGGCTAAAGCATATTCAGAGAACCTCAAAGTGTTAAAATATGTTAATATTTCCTCGGGTTTTTATCATGTTTTAATAAGTTTCTTCAAACTCACATGACGTTACATATTCACCTGCTGAGGTCCATTATATTTCCAATATGACGCAATATATATATATTTTTTTAATTCGTCAAACTATTTATTTCACTTTGAGTTTTCATGCGGAAATCTTGCTCTAGAAAACTTATGATGTAATATTCAATTTCCTTTCAATTCGTCAAACTGTTAATTTAATTTAATTTTTCACGTGAAATCTTGCAATAGAAAAGCAATTGTTGTGGTGAGAATTTTATTGCTTTTAGAGCGGGCGGCGGCGACACGAATGACTACGTCATCGAGTTACGGGATGAAATCATGATGCAGGACAAGATTTTTAGGAGTAGATTAAGGAATGACTGGTCTGCCTCGACATTTCTTGGTACGATAGGCGCAGCAGCGGGCGCCAACTCGTGTACAAATGAAAACACTATAAACATAGTATTTTACATTACATTGCCATATATACTACTTCGTATCGACTTTCAAGATGAATTAAGGGTTTAGGAAAAGTTTATTAAGAGTACGTGAGGAAAAGACTGATTCGGCATAACTTGGTACAAAGCGCGAAGAACGGGACGCCAATTCGTTATTTTCACAGTGTTATTATGTCTTCGAGTTACGGCTTGAAATTTTGGCAAATGAAACATACCGATTATTACAATACAAATATTTCTGTCTGTCTCGTCATATCTTGGTAGGAGATGAGCAGAGAGGGGCGCCAATTCTTAATTTTGGCGGTATAATCACCTCATCGAGCTACGACTTTAAAATTTTGCACATTAAAGGAACATATCAGTACAATAAGAATATTTCAGTCTGCCTCGTCATATCTTGGTACGAGACGAGCAGAGCGGGGCGCCAATTTTTAATTTTTGCGGTATAATCATGTCATCGAGTTACGGGATGAAATCATGATGCAGGATATGATTTTTAGGCGTACATTAAAGAATGACTGGTTTGCCTCGACATTTCTTGGTACGTTAGGCGCAACAGCCGGCGCCAACTCGTCATTTTGGCGTCACTATCACGTCATCGAGTTACGGGATGAAACCGGTGCCAAATTAAAGGTGAGAAAAAGTCTTTTAAGAATATTTTGGTCTGCCTGCGCATATCCTGGTAGAAACCGCCGGCAGACTAAAATCTATAACAAAAAAATACGTCATGATGTACAAATGAAAACCCTATAAACATAGTATTTTACATTAAACATTCCGATTAGTACGATACGAATATTTCAGTCTGCCTCGTCATATCTTGGTAGGAGATGAGCAGAGCGGGGTTCCAATTTTTAATTTTGGCGGTATAATCACCTCACCGAGCTACGACTATAAAATTTTGTACATTAAAGGAACATATCAGTATAATAAGAATATTTCAGTCTGCTTCGTCATATCTTGATAGGAAACGAGCAGAGCGGGGCACCAATTTTTAATTTTTGCGGTATAATCACGTCATCGCGAGTTACGGGATAAAATCATGATGCAGGACAAAATTTTTAGGCGTACATTAAGGAATGACCGGTCTGCCTCGATATTTCTTGGTACGATAGGCGCAGCAGCGGGCACCAACTCGTCATTTTGGCGTCACTATCATGTCATCGAGTTACGGGATGAAACCGGTGCCAAATTAAAGATGAAAAAAAGGTCTTTTAAGAATACTTTGGTCTGCCTGCGCATATCCTGGTAGAAACCTCCGGCAGACTGAAATTTATAGCAAAAAAATACATCATAATGTACAAATGAAAACCCTATAAACACAGTATTTTACATTTCATTGCCATATATATTACTTCGTATCGACTTTTAAGATGAATTAAGGGTTTAGGAAAAGTTTATTAAGACAAAAACCTAGACCTTGACAAAAACTATTGTTTCATGTAAAAAATTTCTTTTTAACAAATAATAATAATAATAAATAAATAAAATAAAATAAAGATATATATGAATAAAGAATCAGCGAGGAATTAGTTTATTCTATTTAGACACTTATCTTAAAAAAAGTTTATTTAGAGGAAAATATTTTATTTTCATTGTGAATTCACTTCGTGATTAAATTTAATTTTTGTATATCAGATTAAAAATATTGAAAAAATATTCATAAATATTATAAATAATCATAATTCTATATATTAATAATTCTATATATTATAATCTATTTTTATTTAAATATGATATATCTATATATAATAATTCTATATATTCATAATACTAAAAATAAATATTATAAATAATCACATTCAAAAATATTAAAAATATCCGTCTCCTATCAATATATGACGAGGCAGACTGAAATATTGTTATTGTACTGATATGTTCCTTTAATGTGCAAAATTTTATAGTCGTAGCTCGCTGACGTCATTATACCGCCAAAATTAAAAATTGCTGCCCCGCTCTGCTCATCTCCTACCAAGATATGACGAGGCAGACTGAAATATTCGTATCGTACTAATCGGAATGTTTAATGTTTAATGTAAAATACTGTGTTTATAGGGTTTTCATTTGTACATTATGACGTATTTTTTTATTATAGGTTTCAGTCTGGAGGGGTTTCTACCAGGATATGCGCAGGCAGACCAAAATATTCTTAAAATACTTTTTCTCGCCTTTAATTTGGCACCGGTTTCATCCCGTAACTCGATGACGTGATAGTGACGCCAAAATAACGATTTGGCGCCCGCTGCTGTGCCTAACGTACCAAGAAATGTCGAGGCAGACTAGTCATTCATTAATGTACGCCTAAAAATCTTGTCCTGCATCATGATTTCATCCCGTAACTCGATGACGTGATTATACCGCAAAAATTAAAAATTGGCGCCCCTCTCTGCTCGTCTCCTATCAAGATATGACGAGGCAGACTGAAATATTCTTATTGTACTGATATGTTCCTTTAATGTGCAAAATTTTATAGTCGTAGCTCGATGAGGTGATTATACCGCCAAAATTAAAAATTGGCGCCCCGCTCTGCTCATCTCCTGCCAAGATATGACGAGGCAGACTGAAATATTCGTATTGTAATAATCGGTATGTTTCATTTGCCCAAATTTTAAGCCGTAGCTCGATGACGTAATAACACTGTGAAAATAACGAATTGGCGCCCCCCGTTCTTCGCGCTCTGTACCAAGTTATGCCGAATCAGTCTTTTTCTCAACGACTCTTAATAATCTTTTCCTAAACCCTTAATTCATCTTGAAAGTCGATACGAAGTAGTATATATGGCAATGTAATGTAAAATAGAATGTTTATAGGGTTTTCATTTGTACACGAGTTGGCGCCCGCTGCTGCGCCTATCGTACCAAGAAATGTCGAGGCAGACCAGTCATTCCTTAATCTACTCTTAAAAATCTTGTCCTGCATCATGATTTCATCCCGTAACTCGATGACGTATTCATTCGTGTCGCCGCCGCCCGGTCTATTTTTTTTTTATTGTTAGCATCTGCTATAACGAAAAATATTTATTTTTTCCTGTCATTGTTGTGTAAGAGCTGATTTTATCAGAATCGTGTTAAGACGGTATATTCAAAATTTTGACCCCTCCCCATTTCCATTCCCTTGGGCCGATTTTGCTCATTTTCAATCCCCGCCGAGATATTAACCATCTCAAAGTTTTTGGCGAGTTTGAAGACGATCCGTGCATAATTGCGACTTTTATCGTGCGGACAAAATTTAGTACATACATACATACATATATATATATATATATATATATAAACTTTTTAGGGTGGGGGTGGTTTTGGGTTCCTGGGGTCATATAATGAAAAGTTATGAAGGAATTGTTCAAAAGTCGCACCATGGTAACGACTGCAATAGGTAGTATTTCTTACGAAATCTACCTAAATCTGAAAATTGTACAGCGTTTAACAGTAATACCCAATGGCGCCTCGTGACTAATATTTTGCAGCATTAAATGTATGGCGAACAATTTTATTTTTTCTTATCATTTTTTTAATAAAATCTTTTCCTTTTTTTGGGGGGGGGGGGGCAGAATGTTATACTATTAAACAAGACAAAGATTTCTTTTATTAAATAATGGTCAGAAAAGAATAAAACTGTCCGCGTGCATTTGGTGCCCAAAATATGACAGTCATGGGACGCCACAGATAATAACTCTCTAAAAAAAGCAAAGAAATTTTATTTTCAAAATACCTCTCAACATTTCGCTCCTTTTTACATCAAATATGAACTTTTTTAACCAGTAATTTTATTTAATAAAGGATATTAAATATATATCAGATAGAATCATGAGACATTATTAAATATTTTTTTTTTTTTTGAGTTAGAAAAAAGGAAGCGCCGCAGCTATGGGAGTGAAATATACAACATTTATTTTTAATTCGAACTAATTTTTCCAAAATTCCGCCTAATTTTTTAAATAGACATTTTTTTCTCGGACGTTTACACTGTAAAAAAAGTAAAAATCCAATGATTTTACAGATAACTACTGGCTCCTAGAATAGACCAAATCTGTTTTATTTTACCAGAAAAATAGGGGGGAGGGGTTACAGATGTTTAGTTATTTTATAAGGAAAATACTGTGTTTAAGTGTTAAAAACACTTTTTAGTTATGTTGATTAATTCAAATGTATTTACAAAGTGCCCTTGCATTATACATTTAAAAATCTTTAAAATGATATTTATTACGTGAACGAGTATCTCTTATGAAAATAAAGCTTTGCATTCAAGGTGCATTCAGTTTTATGAATTTCCAAAGATTCTACCACGACCATTTGAATTTAGAAAATTTCTGTTTAATATTTTTATTGCAGAAATCGCAGTTACCGTATTCAAAATTATCGAATTAGTAAAATTATTCTGCAATTAAATAAGGTGAAAATTTACATTAAATTTTTTTATAGAACTGTCCGCACCCTGTTCACTGCATAATTAATTAATACAAACTTTTGAAATAACTCTGTACTTTAATTTTTTTATAATTTAGAAAGTAAATACGAAATATTTTCTCTCTCTTCATCTATTTAGTGCATTATTTAATCCTTTCTATTCACTATATCATACATCTTATCATTCTATCATAATTATATTATTCTATCATTCATTATATCATTCATTATTCATTATATCGTTCATTACACCCACATTCATACACTATTTTATCCTGTCTATTCATTATATCCTTATATCATTCATTATTCATTGTATCATTCATTATATCAACATTCATACACTATTTTATCTTGTCTATTCATTATATCATTATATCATTCATTATTCATTGTATCATTCATTATATCCTTATATCATCATTCATATACAAATTCTATAGTTTATTTTCATTTCTATACTATACTATTTTATCCTTTCTATTCATTGTACCGTTCATCATATTAGTTATGCCATTCATTATATCATCCATTATTTTATTCAGTATATCATTGTATCATTCATTATATCATTGTATCATTCATTATATCATAATTATATTATTCTATCATTCATTATATCATTCATTATTCATTATATCGTTCATTATACCCACATTCATACACTATTTTATCCTGGCTATTCATTATTTCCTTATATCATTCATTATTCATTGTATCATTCATTATATCAACATTCATACACTATTTTATCTTGTCTGTTCATTATATCCTTATATCATTCATTATTCATTGTATCATTCATTATATCATTATATCATCATTCATATACAAATTATATAGTTTATTTTCATTCCTATACTATACTATTTTATCCTTTCTATTCATTGTACCGTTCATCATATTAGTTATGCCATTCATTATATCATCCGTTATTTTATTCAATATATCATTGTATCATTCATTATATCATTCATTATATCATTATGTCTTTCATTATATCAACATTCAGACACTATTTTATCGTTTCTTTTCCTGTCTTTACTATGCTATCTTATCATTTCTATTCATTATATCATTCATTATGCCACTATCATTCAATACAGCATTCATCCTATCATTCATTATACCATTCATCATATCCTTCATTATATCATTAATTTATCATTCATATACTATTTTTTTCTTTTCTTTTCATTTCTTAACTATTTTATTTTACCCTTCCCAATATAACTAACAATGTATTAATGTATTTGAAAACGAACTTGGGGAAAGTAATGCTCTCGAAAATATCGATTCATACTATGTTAATGGATGCTGGCACATCATTATTTTCTCACTGTAAAGCAACTTATCACAGTTGAAGAACTCAACTAAAATGTTCGATATTTCGAGGTTTAGCACCAAGCTTAGCATCATATATTTCTAATAACTAGAAGTATATTTATTTTATTTGCATTAAAGCTTGTGAAGAAAAATACTATAGTATTGTATCTTTTAATTTTATGTAGCACTTTCAAAACAGTTTACTTGGGAGAATCCATATAATAATATTTTGAACTCATATGATTAAAAAAATAGTTTTCTTACTTTAAAAAGTAATATTGAGAACAATTAAACAAAATTTTAAAAGTCTGTTTTTGTAATATTATTGCATATTTAAAATATTTTATTGTATTTATAATGCTGTAATGCGTTTTCTTTTTCAAGAACTTAAGTAATGAAAATTTTGAAATTTTACATAATTTATAATGCTGTAATGCGTTTTCTTTTTCCAGAACTTAAGTAATAAAAAAATTTTAATTTTACAGCATTTAACAGTAATTTAAAAAGCAAACAATTTTATTTTCATATAGATAATACGAAAGAGATTAAAATACACGATATTTTAAAATTCAAATATTTTTTTTTACTGTTATTATTTCATAACATAACATAGAATTTCATTACAAATTTTTACCGGTTGTTATAAAACCGGTTGGAAGACGTTTACACCATAAAAATTCTAGTAATTTTACCGTAATGTTTTTAACCCTTTGAAGGGCTGCGGTATAATGTACAGGGTGTATCTGAAAAGCTTCAACAAACTTAGAGGGATAATAGTACTCATAAAGACGTACGAAAAATGCAATGGAACATGGGGTCGTAAATGACTTTAAAGGATGAAAATCGATAAAATGCGTCTGGAAATGGACAAACTGAGACAAGAAAGAAACACTCCAGAAAATTATTTATTGCACAGAATAAATACAACACAGCTCGTGATGTCCAGAGAAAACAAATATTTTGCAACAATTGCTCAAAGTGTCGACCGCGTACATCCTTACACAGAGTACATCTACGGAGGAACGACTGGCGGACACGCTCAAATTTGCATACGTAGATTCATGCTCACAAATTTGTTTGGATTTCTTCCTTGTTTTTGTTATCTCTTTCTGACCGGATATGCACAAAGTGAAAGGAAAATCAGCTTCGTGCTACTAGCTAGTTCTGCAGAAAAGCAGTATTCGAGATTTCGATATTTTTATTAGTTTTGTGATTTTCATCCTTTAAACGTCACTTGCGACCCCATGTTTCATTGCATTTTTTTTTTCGTCTTGATGAGTACTATCATCCCCCTAAATTTGTTGAAGCATTTCAGATACACCCTGTATATACAGCTTAGGTTTGATTCCCAAGTGCCTCATTGACATCAGAATTTTTGAATTACGTTTTGCTTTTTATAATGTACGTATCAACTTATCGAGAATTCACTGTATTGCACTCTTTATTTTTCATTTATATCTTCTATCTCTTCTATTTAGTGTTTAAAGTATTTCGTTGTTGCAGTTTTACAGGAAATTGGCATTTTTGGTGAACTTGATTTGGCGTATGATTAGCACTTTGAGGTCTAAGCCGCTGCCAGTCGAAATACTCAAGGCCAGAGGACACGAGTTGTGACGTCATCACTAATCGACCGACTTTTGAACGAATTTTTTTTTCTGTAAGTGATCGCTAAATATCTCTTATTATACAAAACATAAAATACTATTCTTTATTTCTGGTATGAAGTCGAAATTTCTGAATAAAAAATGATACCAAACTGTCAACCCTGATGTACGCGGAGAAAAGCTTTTTCTTGCTTTCATATAAATTTGTTCGTAAATGCTGGTGTCATTCAATCATTTTAACATTATTTTAGCAGCAGAAATAAATTTGCCACTGAAAGGATTAATAGACTTTTGCGCTTTATTTTATTTCGCTAAGATAATGCGAGTTCTGGGATTAAAATATTAACTAGAAATTTTCTAATGAAAAAATAGTATCCATCTACTTCAAAATTTCAAGAAATATAAAATTTTGAAAAAAAAAACAGCCTAGTTAACAATAAAAAATAAATAACTTTACAGAAAAAAAAAAATCGTCATTTATGGATATTCGATCAGTTGTTTTAAAAATAAAATATTGTGCTAAACAAAATAGAGGTTGCTATCCAATCTATACTTTATTTATAAATTTAAAGGTGATTAAAAATAAAAACATATGAATAAAATAAAAAACGTTTCAGTTTAATCTTCAAAACCATCTTCAGGGGTAAAATTTCAAAGAACACAAATCGGCAGAATTTGAAGTTTCGAACGCTTCTTACAGTTTGAATATAATTTTAGACAATGTAGCATGTAGATTATTCTGCCGATTTGTGTTTTTGGAAAATGTTACTCCTAAAGATTGTTTTGAATATTAAACTGAAACTTTGAGTTTTATTTTATTCATGTGTTTTTATTTTTACATCATCTTCTAATTTATGAATAAAGTATACGTTGGACAGCAATCTCTATTTTATTTAGTATCGATTTTACAACGTAAAGTCTTTAGACCACAAAAGCCCGAATTATTTTTCTCTTTAAAATAGAAATATGTCATTTCACACTTCTTTTTTAGAATAGAAATTTTTGTCTTATGTTATCGCGGAGTTTCTGAGATCCAAGAAAGCTAATATTTCTCTTCATAATTACTGGTGTGCAAACGACAAACTTATTGGCAGATATGCTGCTACCTTGAGGCAACGCTAGCAGGGCTCCCACTTGCGCCAATTTTTATATTTTATTGGCACCACTTTCTCAAAACAACACAAATCTACATACAACCTAACAGTATAGGCAGTAGAAATATACTACAATATTTATTTTTTTTAATTAGTGGTGCCGATAAAATATAAAAATAGGCGCAAGTGAGAACCCTGCACTAGGATAATATGGGTTAATTAATAAAATATGTTGTTTCAAAGTTAAAAAGCACCTTCATCTCCATTACCTCAGTTAATTTCAACTGCATTTTAAAGAATGTTCTTGTTAGATAAATATTCTACTTTTAATAATAAATCTTATTACAAAAACAAGTATTTCTTAAGAAAACATATTTTTGTCTTCTATAATCAACAGAAACTTTTCAAATAACTCTGCAGTTTAATTTCATTTTAATTTCAAAAATAAATACAAAAGTATATCTTATATGTTTATATTAATTTTTTCTCTATGTCAATTTATCCTTCATAATGTAATCAACAATCGGGAGTTTCAGATCAATTTATTTGAAAACTATAAAGCGCAAATAAATGTTCACAAAAATCCCGATTAGATTTTGTTAATTCGTGAATACATTATTAGTAGGAATTGCAACCCTGAAAGCTGCGGTCGATCAAACGCGTTTTTTTTTTTCCTCAGACCTACCAAAATTTTCACGTACTATTTTTTACTTAAAGTGAAAATTTACTACTCAAAAATTCTACATCTTCTAAGTAATTTTAGTACTATTTGAAAATTCTGTCAGTTCTTCGAATAAAGAAATGATGTCTGCGGGATCCTGAAACTTGGGGATTTGCGATTCCTAGTTATTGGGTTCGTAAAATAATCTTACTGCATATCTTTGACAAGCTTATAAATAGTATTCATTATTTTAGCAACTTCTTTTACAAAAGCAAAACTTTGTATTGTGCAAACAAAACAAACTTTTAAAACAACTTTCTAAATTTAATTTCTTTACAATTTCCAGTAAAAACTTTCTCTTTACTCTTTATATTCATTTCTGTACCGTTCTATTTAGTCCTGATAATGTAATCAACGCTCCATATTTCTAAATTAAAGAGAGGCAAGAAATGTTTACGAAAATCACGATTCATTCTTCGCTAATGGGTGTCATGACGTCAGTGTTTTCTCCCTGTAGAATGGATAGTCTCTGTTCAAGAACTGAAATTGATGAAAACGCTTTTACTGATAAATTCTAGATAAATGGTGAAAATTAAGAAGAGAAATGAATATTTTCAGTAATTCTAGTTTGAGAAGCAAGTTTTGAGAATCACAGCTAGTTAACCATTTGCATCATTAACATCCATTTAACCCCTTAACTGTCGCATTAAATTACAGTTTAAAAATTCAAATAGCGTATTGGCACCACTTTTTTGAAAAAGAAATATTCCCCTTATTTAATGGCAGATAAAACGATACCATAATAAAGCCAATTACACAATTTTATAAAACTGGTGAGAATCAAACAATCTGAATAATAATCTCATCCCGTGAATATCACGGGAGCGAGAATTAAGGGGTTAACCCTTTCCGGCACAGTGTTCCCGGGTCGGGATACCTAATTTTAATTCCAAACTTACGAACGGCACCAAAAATATTTTAGTAAAATTTTGCTTTTACAATGAACATTTAAAATAACATGTTTTTAATTTCTAAAAGAGTCGTTTTAAAATTCCGGTGTCAGTCAATCATTTCATCATTTTACACCAAAAATTGCCTGTGCCGGAAAGGGTTAAGGAGTTTCTTTTTTATTCAGAATTCATACCGGAAATTCCTAAAGAAGGACTTTTTACTTTACGTAATCACTAAACGCCTGTAATTATATAAAACAAAGTTTACTGGGCAGAATTTCTGGTATGAATTCAAAACTTCTAAATAAAAAATAAATTCCTAATTTAACACATACATACACCGCCCCCTGAATAGTAGGCCTGAGCGTGACACAAAAATAGTGGCTGCTGAAGGCTGATTTTTTTTTCAGCGTGCGTACGGTCCCTTGAAATTCGGAACCAATAATTTTTAAAAGTTTTTTACCGCTTTATTTTTCTGAGATTCAACAAGTCAAAGAAATCTTTTATAAAATACTGGTATCAAAAGTTAGGGGACCGTACATACATTTAAAAAAATCCGCCTACGATAGCAGCAATTTTTGTGTCAGCACTCAGGCCCAGTATACTGGGGATGGTGGATATATGCACTAATGACGTAATCAGGTTAACCCTTTCAGGAGCAAGCAAAAATGACTCTAAATATTGAATTCTCACCGGAATAATAGAAAAATTATATTTTTAATTAAGTAAAAGCAATATTTCAACGATTTTCTTCCAAAGTCAAAAATATAAAATTTAGTAAAAATTTTCTGGTGAGAATCTTGTTTAAATTAGGTGGGATATATTTTATCCCACCGCCCCTCAAGGGGTTAAAAGGGTTAGTACAGGTCAGGGAATTTCCCTGACTTTAGGGGAGGGGTGTTGTCGCTGGTGAGTCGTACAGGGAACTTACAGCGCTTCGTCTGTTGAAGAAAGGCGACTTTAAGATCCTATCTTCTCGAACACTCGTAGGCAGCATATTAGCACGCTTTTATTTCCAGCGCATGACGACAAGTAGCCCTTGTCCGAAGACAGGAATCGGATAAAGTTGCTCTGTTCCGGCCGCTGCTTTGGGGATGTGTTCTACTGCACCTGGTCGTCAGTGGAAAGGCACCGGGGCGGTGAAAAAAAAAAAAAAAAAAAAAGAGATAAATACCATAATTTTTTTAGAGAAAAACTCGTTTTTCGTAATCGCAAGATCATGGAACTATTAATAAAAAAGAACTGACATATCCTTAAAATAGTGAAGCTTCAACTGTAACCGCTTTCGCAAGGGCTGATTAACTCCAGTCGAAGCTTCCACCAGTAAATTTATATAGAAATTTTCTCAGTATTTAAAGGACTTATTAAAGCAAAATTTCAGTCATAAATAATGACAGAAATTTAATTTAATTTTAACCGGTGTAAGTTTACTTTTGAGGTAGTGAGCTCCTTCGTTTCTGCCATATTGTGACAACCGGTGGTGCAATCTGACTGTTTTACCTGTCAAACTGACATCAGAAAATATTTGTGAGAAAATATTTCCATCAATAAGACGCTTAAACAAACCAAAATTTTCTATCCAATTATACTGTTGGTAAGTTTGACCCAGGGGAATTTTGAAACTGTAGATCCGATTTAAAAAAAGCAGCCGCCATCTTGCGACAACCTCCTTAGTTACTTCACTCGCAACTGGTAGACAATACACTATATGACTATATGTCTCCTCCTCTGTATTCATAACTCCAGTGGCGAGATTGTATGCGTCAATTTTTTTTACACAAAAATACTGATATTCTGCTGAAAGTGTGGGAAACCTAAATGCATATTTAATCGACTTTGGGAGAAAAAAATTTCTAGTGTTTTAACTTCTAATTTCATGTGGTTTCATATCATTTTAATTAGGCTAAAGTCAGTTGTGAATCCAGAAGGCGATGTTACGTGGACACCTTTTTTTCTGTGCTGATTTTTTTTTATTTGGCTTATTTATACGCAGAGATCTGCGATTAAATAAACCGAAAAATTCTGTAAATGTCTGGTAGAAAAATAGTGGTATCCACAGTCGCACCCCCCTCGATCTGGTCTTCTTCACCAATGGCAGGGCTCCCACTGGTCCGTTTTTTGAAAACCAGTAATTTTTTAGAAAGAAATTTGTGGTAGGTTTCTGCAACAATTTCAAGAAGAACGCCTTTCCCAGTATGTTTTTTACGAAATTTATAAAGAAACATTTTCTTTCAATAATAGTGGTGTTCAAAAAACGGACCAAGTGGGAGCCCTGCAATGGCGAAAACATATAATAATATTTTTACTTTTATGTAATTTAAAAAAATGTTGCCTATATACGTTTTGTGGTCTACAAACAATACAAATTTTTAAAACAATTTTGTAAATTAATTTCTTTATGATTTCCTCTCAAAAACATTTTTTTTCTCAGTGTATTAATTTCTTTACTGTACTGTTTTATCCTTCACAATGCAATAAATGCTCCGGATCACTTTATTTGAAAACTAACACGTGTAAATAAATGTTCACGAAAATCCCGGTTTATCTTATGCTAATGAGTTAGCAAGACATTGTTTTATCACTGTAAAGCAGCTGATCTCTGTTCAAGAACTTAATTAAGTCGCAACGGAGGTGTAAACGCCTTTAAATAAATTCGATTTAAATGCTGATTAAACAGAAATATTTGCAGAACTTCGATGAAACAAATTTGAAGATAAAAGCTTGAGCATTATATATGTCTATTTATTAGATTTTCATTGAATTTTAGAACAAAAGTTATTGTTATTGTTAATTTCACATGCTTTAAAATAATTTTAATTGAAAGGACACATGCAGTAATATTTTGAACTTATGTATCTATTTTAAAATTTGAACAATATCTTTAACCCTTTGAGAAGCAAGCAGTTGTGTTTCCGCAATGTTAAATTCACACCGGGATATTCGAAAAATTTTATTTCAAAATAAGAAAAAGCTACTTTGTAGCATTTTTCCATCAAAGTTATAAAGGTAAAATTTTATTAAAATTTTCTGGTACAAATGCTGATAAAAATTAGGTGGGATATAATATATCCCAGTGGGTGGATGTAATGTATCTCACCGGCCATCAAGGAGTTAAATATCTTTTTCCTTTTTTAAAATCAGGAAAATTAATGTTTAAGTACGTCTGTATTATACTGTATGACCAGTATTGTATCTGAGCCATTCCATATCACGTGTGGGGCAGCTTTTCTACATATTACTGCTGTTAAAACCCTTAATTCTCGCTCCCGTCAATATCACGCGTTGGGGTGTCGTTCGTTATTTCTCGTGCCCGTCATATTTCCGGGCTGGAGATTTATTGGTGGAAAAAACTTTTGAAACCAGAAAAATTCAACTGGCCTTTCCGTGTGAAGTCTTTGAATATTCGTGCTTGGGTTTGGTTTTTGCGCTGATTGAGATGTTAGACTTGTATTGCATGTTTCGAAATATATCACTCTCAAAAAAATTATTAATAATCAAAATTTAATGTATATTATATTATTTCAAATATTATTTGTAAAATTTTGTTTGTGATGATAAATAAAGATCTAAGATGTGAAAAATAAAGGTACGGTGTATGGTGTAAAACAAACATTAAAACACAGAATTCTCGCATGATGGCTTTTCCACAAATATGAATTTGCTCTAAACCATCTTTTTTTTTTTTTTTTTCGTCTTAGAAAAAAGTAATTGCATATTTTATGTAGAAAACTTATAATTATTCAATTTCTGTAATAAAAAAATAGGTACTTTTTTATGCTTTTTCCAAATATTAAGCGACCGTTTATGGGTTAACAATGATAATGCCTAAAATAAAATCAACTCTGCTAAAAGGAAAATCTAGGGGGTTTTGTTATTTTTATTTTATAGTTTGCATTCTAATAACTTATAACTTAAAAGATAGGGGTATTTATGTAACTGCCACGTGCAGGACATTTTGTCCTATTTTCATGGAATGGCCCATATATTAAATAAATTATTTCATTTACATTAATTTTATAAGAAAAATTTATTAAAAAATTAATTTGCGATGTTAATTGTGCATAATTCAACAGGAACTAGCTTCGTGGCAACACGACTTGTTGCATTCATATTGTATAATATATTTCGATTGCTTAGAAGAAAAAGAAGCCTAATTTTACTGCACATTTTGATATAATATTTATTTTATTTTAAATTAAATTTTAAATAAGAGATGAAACTTACAAAGTAGACTGCAAATATACAGTAGAACTATATGCAAATGAACTATAAACGCTACGTACCTCTTTTTCAATACCAAGCTGCACATAGTCAATCTCATTCAAATATATAAATTACATGACAATCCGAGTGTATTTAAACGAGTTACAGCACGTATAGACAGACAGACAGACAAACCAAATTTATAAACACTTAGCAACTATGTTTGAAAGTGTTAAAAATATACCCAAAATTTTAATCCTCAATTTAGAAACAGGGTGCATAGAGTTCCTTATTTTTGTATACCACTATTTCCGAAGAGCAATCTTCGATTTATAGAAATGCCGAGTTAAGCTATTAAATAAAATCAAAATTACTATTCCGAAATAGAGGTATTCAAAAATCAGCATCTCTGCGCACTCTGTAAAATGATGAGCATGGAACAAAAAACAAAATTAACTTTCAAACAAATTGGGGATGTGTAAATGTAGATATTATTCATATTTTGCACGAAAGGATATGGATAATTAATGTTCAGATAAGCGAAGATACAACATTCAAATTTAAATGCTTGTGAATTTTTATAAAACATTGGATTTTTCTACCGCATTTCCTTTTTTTCTGTATCGTTAATTTCTGACTACGAACAAAACGATTCTGTAATATTTGCCATGTTACGAAAATTGGGTGATTGAGAATAAAAAGCATTTGTCAAAAGGATAGGTTTACTATTGACACATTAACCCATTAACCCTTTATCTACAGCATTATGATCTACTGCAATTTTTTCAAGTAATATTTTTTTTCAATTACCGCAATGAAAATTAAAGGATAAACATAAAAAAATATTCATCCGTGAGAAATTTAATTCCTTAGAGGTAATTAATTATGGTGGTACTTTAAAGTACCGTCAGTACACTATGACTAAAATATCGTAACAGAAAACCCACAAGGTATTTCAAATGGCACCAGAATTGTGGTAATATATTTTCGATTTAATAAGTATGTGAAATATAGGCTTTTTCATATTTACAAATAATTTTTTTGGCAAATTCCGGTGCCAATCATTCATTTCAACACTTCAGCATTGAAAATGCTTTGCCCCTGAAAGGGTTGAAAAAACTATTTTTTATTTAGGTTTCGATCTTGTTAGTAGTCTTTAAGTTATGCGACGTCTATATGCCAGGGACAACATGTTCTCTCTCCTCTCCACATATGCAATGTATGAATTTACATATACTATTTCTAGCATAGGAAAAAAGTGCCGGTGCCACAACTTTTTCGATTTCCTATAAAAATTAATAATGAAACAGAAAAGAAATAGTAGGAAAATTATAACTACACTACATTTTAGTAATTAAATTTTAAAGAGATGAAAACGATGGATAACTATAAAGCTATGCAGCAATAAAAAGACGAGAGTGACAATCTCTAAAAAATGTTGGCACAAAGCACATCGGCTGTTTGAAAGATATCCTCCTTCCTCGCTAAAATAACAAACCTAGAACTACTGCTGCCATGTATCAGGATAAAATGGAGTTAAAAGAGTGTTTTGTTAATGTACCATTAGAATATTAGTAATATTCAGTATGGGATGAAAGTTTAAAGTGAGTGGCACTTATAAGTACCGTCGGTTGATAAAGGGTTAACCCTTTCAAGAGCAGTGATCACACGGCGGGACTATATAAATTTAATTCCAAACTTACAAACGGCACCAAGAATATTTTAATAATTTTTTTTTTTTTTTACAGTGAAAGATTAGGCAATCAAGATTTTACTTTCTAAGAAGTTCGCTTGTAAACTCTGGTGTCAGTCATTCATTTCGTCATTTTGCGAATCAAATGTTTCTGTGCCGGAAAGGGTTTTAACGCAATAAACTAAAAATTGGGCAAAAACTACGATTTCTATACTAAAATATTTGTCTTATAAAATGAAAAAAATATGATTTGACCAATTAATAAAGCGAAGATTACAATTAAAAATTACTGGTATCCAAAAGCTTTTAGTAACGAAGAAAACAAACTCCTCTTGTCCGAGCGGCATTCGGGCTAAACTGTTAAACCTTTCGGGGACAAGGCATTTCTATTAGTAAAATACGGAAATGAATGACTGACACCGTAATTTACAAACAAATTTATCTGAAAATAAGTAAAAGCTTTTCTTCACGTACTTAATAAAACGAAAATTTTCAAACCAAAATTCTGGTGTCAATGTCCCACATAAGGATTAAAATTAGGTGGTCCAAAAATGAACCACTGCCCTTGAAGGGGTTAAAGGGTTAATATTGAAATTTACTATAACTAAAAAATACATAATGTTACACCAGAAAAACAAAAATACTATATCTTGTTATATTATGTCTAATTACAATGAATTTTAGATTTTTTTACCTAGTCCTTCATTAAATCAAGTAAAGTTGGAGATTTAAATATCTCCGATGTAGAATAGGAAAGTTACGATTGCGAAGGTAAAGCATGTACATATGGCATGGGTGTAAACCTATAGGAGTGTCCTTTTCAAATTTCTCGCTTGCATTTTAATATTTTGAAATGATTTTTCGGTGCGCTCGTAATTATGTAAATACGTAGCTCCTATAGCCGTCGTCTGGCCCGTCCATATATTACAACGCAAAAACTACCGAACCGAAGAGTTTGAATTTTAATATATATAATGCATATTATCGTTTCAGAATTTTGACGGGTCATTCCAAATTTTATGAAAATCGAATCAAAACTTAAAAAGATATTAATAAAAGTTTTCTTCATTCTATTAAATCCTATCGTACGTAATTAATTCAATGATATCCCATGATAGGTAATGATTCTAGGTCGCTTTGGTGATTAGTCCTATTTTAGATGGATTTATATTATTTATGTATTACTGAATTTAATATATATAATCGTAATAAATTTTGTATTCTTACATTTTTGCATAAGAGTGCAACAGCTATTGCAGAAAGATCTGAATATTTATAAAACTAGCTCTAGTAGGAGCGGACCTCATTTTCCACGTTTGACGTACAATTTCAGAGTTGTTTTTCTTAGGATAGCTGGAGTCGATCTCTAAGGTCATTACTTTATACTCTTTCGATTTGTGTTGCAGCTTTTTTAGATGAGACTACTTTCACTTGCACAGCAGATCTGGAAGAAAAAGTATCTTTATATAAAAAAAAACTGCAACTAAATTCGAAAAAGTGAAAAACTGATCCGGTTACAGATCAATCTCAGCTATCATATGCAAAAAACATTCATTTCAAAAATATTAAAATACAAGCGAGAAATTTGAAAAGAACTCTCCTTTAGGTTTAACATTAACTTGTGAATTTCTCCGCATGAATTTCCCTCTTATTTTAATATTTTTAAACGATTTTTCTTTTGGCAGAGGACAGCTGGGGTGGATTTTAATGCGGGTTAATTATTTTTTTCGATTTTCGTTGCAGATTTTTATTATATATAAAATTATTCTCAGTTTCGGAACTTTAAAAAAAATGCAACTAAAATCGAATAAGTACAAACTATTTGCAACGGTAAAGATCGACCTCAGTTAACCTATGCAAAAAAATAATTTAAAAATATTAAATTACAAGCGAGAATTTTGAAATTAACGCTCCCATAGGTTTAATATTACCTGCGAGTTTCTTCGCAGGACAAGTGTAGGCTCCTAAAAGCCTTCAATAATTTGTAAAATAATTATATTTTATGACCCATTTTCAAAGAAGAAATTACAGCTTTGTATGAAAAAAGCATCAATAAAGTCGAGCTTCATATGGAAAAGGCCTCCAACCACTATTAACAGTCAACTGCCTTACATTTAGCAACAGTGTTGCCAGTGGGCTACTTTTTTTAATTCAGTTTTCTTGATTGCCACGACTTTTTTGAAACGGTAAAATTACCTTTGTTTTCGCCTTAATTAATAAGTCATTAAATAAGGCGCATTTTACCATTTCAAAAAAGTGGTACCAATCAAGAATCTGAATTTTAAAAAAGTAGCCCATCTGGCAACACTGTTTATCAAACAAAGTAACAGAAACGAAAATAAACTGAACAAACTACGTCCCATTTGATAATGCATGAAAAATCACCTTATGTTCTTTCCCCTGTGACATTTTCGACATTTATTTCTTTAAAGTGAGCGTGTAAAATACGCCAATCCACGGACATTAAAATGACTTTAGAAAAGGTGTGGGGGAAAGTGAGCATAATTGTATTGCGATAAATTGTATTATTATGGAAATTTTGAGCTAGAGCTAATGCCAAAAGTCAAAGCTATTCAAATTGCTGCAAATAATATGACATTTATCAGTAGAAAATAACTGTGTTACTCGTTTTATAAAGTGTGAACGACCTTCTGCAATATTCTTGAACAAGTTAATCATAGCTGCCATCATCTTACGCTTTTTTGTACCACAAAAATTTTATAGTAAATTTTAGCTTTTATAATCTTCCTAATCTATCTATTAAACAAGGCAAAAACTTCTATAAAATTTTTGTGGTACAAAAAAGCCCAAGATTTGGTAGCTATGTTTAACTATACGGTTAGCTAAGTTCAGTAATTAAAGCTGCCATAATTTGGACAAAACCTTCGAATGTGATCATTTGCACTACGCATATGTAAGTACTCTCCTATAAAAACACATTGTGGACACAAGCGCATTTTGCTAGTAGAAATTTTAGACGAAACGAAACGATGAAATAATAAAAACATGTACAGTCGTGGGAAAAAAAGTAAACAACCCTTACTAACTCCTCAACCAATTATCGTAGAAGAAAGTTACTGGTACCAAACGATTGGAAATAAAGTCTACTTTTAAGTGATGTATATAATATTTACTTAAGGGGCCATCTACATACTAAAACGAACTCAAACTTCATTTTTTTCAATGACAATATCTCATTTTAATAAGATATTTCAAATTGTTGCTTCAAACAATACCTAGACACCAAATTTGAAATCATTTGAATGATAAGTTTTTTAATTATAAACATCCAAAATTTAGTGCTTCTAATGTTAAATTGCATTTTCCTATTTTTGTTAACATCTCCTGAAATTATACTCCTAATGTGCTAATTTTTTGTATAGAAATAATACTGAAATACCCAAACATAAATACGTTGAATTTGAAATTTTTATAATTTTATGATATGAATTATGTAATTAATATTCGAAAAAATTATGAATTGCAACCTACAATTTTTTTGATGGATTTAGATTTATTAAGTCCTGGTTTATGGAAATCCCAAATTGCATATTTTCCTTCCAAATAGTTTTCAAATTATGCTTAAAAAACGCAAAATGATGGTTTAAGGGGCCGTCTATGATAAGAGTGACAAGGTATTTTGAAATTTCTTCTGCTATCTTGTAATCTAGCAGTCTTCAATGACTGCTTGAGTGGCGCTTAAGAAGCCTTGATCAAGACTCTCTCGGTCAACAATCGAGTACAGGACTTCAATTTGAATACAGCCCCTAAAATACGCTCGTTTTAAAATAATTAATTTTTCGGAACCTTATTATACGAACTGCACAAAAATTTGTTTTTAGGCTAATTGAAGGGTGTAGAGATTATTTATGCTGTCAGAATTGTGTACTGCTATTGGAAAAAGAAGTTATAGTTCGTTTTAATATTTAGATGGCCCCCTAAGCAAATTTTTTATACAAAATTTAAAAATAGACGTTGTTTTCAATCGTGTGGTACCAGTAACTTTCTTCTACGATAATTTTTTGCAGAGTTAGTAAGGGCTGTTTGCTTTTTTTTCCACTACTGTACCAGTGTTATGTTTAGATTATGTTGTTGTACAGATGAACGTTTGAAGAGAGCAAGGAATATAAATTTGTGATTTACATGTTACAAGTGCCTTTTAACATTTGAACCGCCCAACTCATCAACGGTTAACGGTTCCACCGAAGCAGTGTGGACCGATAGAATCCCACCACTGCCTTTATGCCTTTTCATTAATCAAAAGTGCGATGAATAAATTTAAATAATTTCCCGGCTTAAGCGTCAAGTTACAGTCAGTCAAATGAAAGTTCACTAGAAGAAAAATTAACTTGAACCAATCAACAGCTCACCGAAGGCAAGAATTTTACATGTAAGATATTTTTTACTTTTAATGTGCTTGAGAACACTGTTGAGTTTTTGGGGAATTTCCAGAAAAGAACTTACATTTAGATCTTCTTTGAATTTCTATAGAATTTCAGCTATCTTGGGGATAGAACGTGAAAATTCCATGGAAATATTAAGAAAGAGGAACTGACATATCATAAAAATAGTGAAGTTTCAACTGTAACCACTTTCGCCGGTGTTTATTAACCCCGGGGCTAACTTTCACCAGTAAATTTAAGTAGAAATTTTCTTATTATTCAAATGCTTTATTAATGGAAAATTTCAGTCAAAAATAATGGCAAAAACTTATATTCATTTTTACTCGTATGAGTTTACTTCAGAGGTAGTGGCTCCGCCATATTGCGACAACGAAGACAACCTCCTGTCAGTGACAGTGAAAATGTTATAATAACTGGGCAAACTGGCACCAGTAAATATAAATGAAAATTTTTTACCACATTTGTGAGAGAAATTTCCCATAAGTAAGGCTCTTAAATAAGACGAAATTTTCTGTTCAAGTTTACTGGTGTAAGATTTCACCGGTGGTGATCAAAAACAGTGGATCCGATTTAAAAAAGCAACAACCATCTTGTAATAACCTCCTCAGTTGCTTCACTCGCAAGTGCTACTATATCGTCTGTACCATGTCAAAGTATCCAATATGAAAACAGTGTTGCCAATGGGCTACATTTTTAAAATTCAGTTTTCTTGATCGGTATCACTTTTTTGAAGTAGTAGAATTCGCCTTATTTAATGATATATTATTTACGGCGAAAACAAGGGAGATTTCAGCATTCCAGAAAAGTGGTGCTAATCAAGACATCTGAATTTAGCAAAAGTAGCCCACTGGCAACACTGTTTTCATATAGACGGGTTGCACATGACGTCACACGTCTGAAATCGCTTCCTATGGCGCCCAAATAAATAATATGAATCGCGAATATGGTGCTCTCTATTTGATTTTTTAGACTTATTTGCACTATAATAATTAAAATAAGGAAGCTCTAAATTAAAGAGAAAGATAACACGTGCTTTTAAGGGCAAACTTGGAGTTATGTGCTCCACGTGTGTGCTCCAGAAGCTATAGTATCAGTCGTTGCTAATAGCAACGTGACGTCAATGCAAGGGGTCTATTGGATACTTTGACATGGTACCGACTATATGTCTCCTCCTCTTTATTCATAGCTCCATTGAAAATTCATGTAATTCGTAGAGCTGCTGATTTGGGGGATAAGCTTTAATTTTAGATAAATTTGATTGGGTGTGAATGGGTTTAGTTCTAAGAACTTTTGAATCAGTTTTTTTTTTTCTGACTTTTCGTTTCTGTTTTATTTTATTTATGAGTTGCAGATTTAATTTCATGTTTCTACATCGAAATTATTTGATTTTATTTTTATTTTTTTAAATACTCTGGTTCGAAATGTGCTGAACTTGGGTCATATTAACCCACACCCACGGCAAAATACGTACAGTCGTGGAAAAAAAAAGTAAACACCCATACTAACTCCTCAACAAGTTATCGTAGAAGAAAGTTACTGGTACCGAACGATTGGAAATAAAGTCTACTTTTAAATGATGTATATAAAATTTGCTTAGGGGGCCATCTACATATTAAAACGAATCCAAACTTCAATTTTTTTCAATAATAAGACCCAATTTTAACAAGATATTTCAAATCTTCGGTTCAAACTATGCCTAGACACCGAATTTTAAGTCATTTGAATGATAAGTTTTTGAATTATAAACATTCAAAATTCAGTGCTTCTAATGTTAAATTACATTTTCATATTTTTATTTATATCTCCAGAAATTATGCTTCTAATGTGCTAATTTTTTGTGTAGCAATAATACTAATATACCCAAACATAAATACGCTGATTTGCAATTTTTATAACTTTGTGATATGAATTATGATTTATGAAATTAATACTCGAAAAAATTATGAATTGCCACCTATATTTTTTTTTATGGATTTAGATTTATTAAGTCCTGCTTTATGGAAATCCAAAATCTCACATTTTTTTCCAAGTAGTTTTCAAATTATGCTTAAAAAACGGCAAAATGGTGGTTTAAGGGGCCGTCTTTAATAGGAGTAACTAGATATTTTGAAATTTCTTTTGCTGTCGTGTAATCTAGCAGGCTTCATTGACTTCTTAAGGTGCCTTGATCAAGATGAGTGCTCTCTGGGTTAACAATTGAGTTCCGAACTTCAATTTGGATACAGCCCTTAAAATAAGTAATTTCTCAGAAACTAATGGTACGAATTGCATAAAAATTTGTTTTTAGGCTAATTGAAGGGTGTAGAGTTCATTTATGCTGTCAGAATTGTGTACTGCTATTGAAAAACACAAAGTTACGGTTCGTTTCAATATGTAGATGGCCCCCTAAGCAAATTTTATTTATATAATTTAAAAGTATACTTTATTTCCAATCGTTCGGTACCAGTAACTTTATTCTACGATAATTTGTTGAGGAGTTAGTAAATTGTGTTTACTTTTTTTTTTCCACGACTGTACAAGGGAACCACTTTCGGTGTTGCTCGCACCTAGCAACGAGACCTGGTGCATTTTGTAGCCCTATACATAAAAGTTAGAGAACCCATAATATATCTCTGTTAAAATCATATTTTATATACTTTTTTTATACTTTTAATTTTTTATTATTACATTCATATTTGTTTATTTCACGCCAAAAGTGAGTTAAGTCGCCAAATATGACGCTGCAATTTTTCCACCCGCTTTATCCGAAGAGTAAATGTATAATACATGTTACTAGAATTATATCAGATTGCGATTTTTTTTTATGGATAGCATAAGAAACAAATATTAGGTTTTTTCTTTTTTTTCTATGCAGACGATAAATATATAAATAGTAAATATAATTCTATGAAAGCTTTCAAGATCATTGAAAACTATTTTTTAGTGAAATGTAAAATAAGCAAAATATTTTCTTTCGAAATCGAATTCAATAAAGTTTCGAATATTTAAAATGAAATGTTGCTGTATTAAATGGTCCTTTGGTAAAAGTAATCATAAAGTAAATTAATATCTTTACACAATTAAAAAAATTACTGTGGCTAATTAGATCGGACATTATAATTTCTACTGAAGTCCAAACCACTCCTCACACAAGACAAACAGCTAGGACATTTGACTAGGGTTGCCGGTAAGCTCTACTTTTGAAAAAAAACGCCAACTGTTTCCCCGCTAAAAATGTGAATATAATGTTGCAATTTTTCAAAATCAAATTCGTGGATTCTTGAATAAATTTTTAAACTTTTTTCAATATTTTATACTTATTATTAACTAATTTTTATTTTTAAAAAACTTTTCTTAAAAAAAAAAAAAGTTTTTTAAAGCTTTTCTTTAAAAAACTTCAAGGTTAATAGCCCGATAAGTGGTCTCGAAAATTGCGTTTTCAGAAAGTTATGCTGCTGTAAAATCAAGAAATATTATTTTAACAGAAAAATTTTATCGATTCTCAAACTTTGTAATATAGGGCTTTAAAATGCACAAGGTCTCAATGCTAGGTGCGAGCAACACCAAAAGTGGTTCCCTTGTTAGATGTTAGTAAGTATACAATAGGTATAACAATACTTTTTTCAACAAATGAAATTAATAGTAGCTATTGAACAATATTCCATAATACAAAATTACTACAACGATTTTGTTTTTCATTTTATGGCTGATTTTATAATAAATGACGTTTTATCGGGCAATTCAAAAGAATAAGCAACTCCGTTGCTTAAATATATCTAGAATAAATAGACAACATCTCTACTCAAATAAATTGTCATCAAGTAAAGTGTAAATTGAAATACTATAAATTAAATGGATAATGTATTACTTTTGAACTGCAATTGATATGAAATTATCATTTCGGAATTTATATATTCAAATGACATTTGTGAGCTCTCTATAGAATACAGTTTCAGTATTCTACAGCCACGTTAAGCACTCGTGTGCTTGCGTTGCTCAACTAATTGTAAGGTAATTTGGGTAAAGCTCACTTTAGAAAACCCCTTTTCAGCATTACATTTTAAACCTCTTCATTAAACTACATTGGGGTCCTATAAATTTAAACTATTTCCCAGACTAAAGGTTAAGGTATATTTCTGAATGAACTTTTGTGTTTCTCAGTGTCATATATATAATTATTTATTTCATGTACGTTTCATTATTTTTCTTCACTAACGTAGCACGGGATTTTTTAATCTATTATTAATAGATTTTTTAAACGGCAGAGTAATTAAGATTAATAAATACTTTTACACTTTCAAATTAACTCAATATTTGATACTTACATGCATGCATATGACATTTTCTCGCTCATATGCTTACATATGTACAGTTTACAAGCTTACATATATCTTACGTACTTAGTCACATTGTATGATTATTATATATTCAAACATACATATTTGATTATATACAATAAATTCCAATACATGTAATACATAGAACAATCCTTTTTTTAACTCTTTGATTAAACTGGGACATATAGTTCCCAACTATTCCTATGTTTATTTTATTTTATTTTATCCGTATCACTTTTTGAAAAATAGTCTCCATCATAGCCTTATACTAATAGAGCTATAAATACAGCGGAAGAGACGTGTAGAGTAGTGTATACCCATGAAACTATGAAATTAGAGAAATTTACATATCCTTAAAATGATTAAGCTTCAAGTATTACTGGTTGCGCAAGGCCTGATTATCGCTAGGGGAAAACCATGAAACTATTAATAAAGAGGAACTGGCATATCCCTAAAATAGTGAAGCTTCAACTGAACCGATTTTGCAAGGGCTGAGTACCTTCGGCGCAAACTTCCACCAGTAATTTTATATAGAATTTTTCTGCGTATTTAAAGGCCTTTTTTAATAGAAAATTTCAGTCATAAACAATGCAAGAAACAAATTTGCATTTTTACTGGTGGAATTTACTTTTGCGGTAGTCAGGCCGTATGTTACTGCCATATTGTGAGAACCGGTGAAACAAACTGACTGTTTTACCAGACAAACGAACACCAGTAAAAATAAATAAAAGTTTTCACCAAGTTTGTGATAAAATATTTCCATAAATAAGACAGTTACATAAAACAAAATTTTCTATTCAATTTTACTGGTGAGAAGTTTGCCCCAGCACCATTCAAAAAGTGTAGATCAGATTTAAAAAAAAAAAAAAAAAAAAAAAAGGCAGCTGCCATCTTGTGTCAACCTCGTCAGTTACTTCACTCGCAACTCGTAGAAGGCACACTATATGTATCCCCTTCTTTATTCATAACTCCATTGGGAAAACTTCCATCAGAAAATTTGAAACGAAGTTTCTTGGCCCAGCGATAATCAAGCACTGATCCAATTTACAACATCCTCAGTTCCTTCACTCGCAACCTGTAGTGATTTCACTACCTGTCACCTCCTCTTTATTTATAGCTTCATTTGTCTACCAGTTGCGAATGAAGTAACTGAGGTTGTAGACACAAAATGGCGGCTGTTATTTATTTACATCAGATCAACAGAGCCTGGTTACCTCTGGGACAAGTTTAACCTGGAAAATTAAAATAGACGTTTTCGCCTTATTTAAACGCTGTATTCATGCAAAATTTCTTTAGTAAATAAAGCAAAAATTTCTATTCGTTTTTACTGGGAGAATTTTGTCAAAGTTTTACTCTAATCTCTTCCACTGAACTTCACAGGAGGAATGTTTATGTAGTCTCGACAACTAGGAATGGCACGTTCTGATTATGGTCGGGAGCAAACTTCCACCTGTAACAATGAATAGATATTTTTGTCTTAATTATGACAGAAATTCTGCATGAATAAGGCTTTTAAATAAAGAAAAAAAAATTACTCAAATTTACTGGTGGAAGTTTCCCCCTCGGTAATTAGACTCTGTACGACCGATTACAGTTAAAGCTTCACCATTTTAACGACATGTCAATTCCATCAATTCCCCTTTCATTCACAATTCCACGCTTATACAACGATATTTTAAAGAGAAATCTACCACAAAGAAATCTTTGTAAATTGTGGTACAACTGAATATAAAAATAGCCGCTAGACTTGGTCCATGACCAAAAGGTTAACCCTTTCCGACGCGGAGTAATTCTGTTAACAAACTGGTGAAATAATGGACTGACACCAGAATTTACAAACGAAGTTATTAGAAAAGACGAACTTGTTTATTTTCACGTACATTGTAAAAGAAAAATTTTAATTAAATATTCTTGGTGCCGTTTGTCAGTTTTGGAATTAAAATTAGGTGTCCTTTTTTACCGCCCTTGAAATGGTTAACAAAAGTAAGTAAAAGTGACTAAATAGGAATCTTTCGCATCCCTAATCGATAACATCACTAACGTTATTTTTATTTCATGTTTATTGTGATTTTACCATAAACTAGCTGACCCGCTCGGCCTTGCCGGGCCCATGTAATGTATATTCGTTAATTGCGATCGGATTTCAAAGAAAATTAGGTGTTTGTATTCTTTTGTTAAAAAATACGCATTAGTCTCTTAATTTCAAATCGACAAAAGCAATATTAACCTTCCTACTCTGTTAAAATTTTACTCAACCTTGAAAAAAAACATTTCAAACCAGAATTTTTATTTAGAACTATTTAACATTTTTATTTATCTTAGTTCAATCGGATTTTATGTAACTTACTTTATAAAAAAAAAAAAAGTTCTGCTTCTTATCGAATGAAAAAAATTATAGGACAAGGTCGATTCGACCCATTCAGAGTGTTAAGGTTAAAAATATATAACGTCTCTTAAAAATTCCTAATGTACTTTGAAATGTGACAACCTGGCGAACTACAAATTTCTGGTAAACCCTCCCCCTCTTACAGAAGAAATTGGGAAAGAATTTTCTTTGCGGCCCGATTAGTATCTATACTTTTTTCCTTCTGCAAACCACTTGTCTAGATGCGATGTCAAGGGAAGCGTGGTGATTGGGCAGTCGTGCGCGACCCTCGCATCAGGGTTCAATTCTAGCCAGAAGAAGTCAGTTGAAATAAATACTTTCTTAATTGGGCCGCTTGATAAGTTTTTAAATAATATCCCAGCTAATTATTAGAAATTTTAAATTCTGAGTCTCATGTATATTAGGAGAGGCCTTGGACTATCTTCACAAAACTTTCAGCCACGTACGTGCCGTAGATTTCGCTAGCCATCGCAGACACACAGAGCGAAACTGTCTACTCACTAATGCTACTTTTATTTCATGTTTATTGTGATTTTATCCTAAATGACACAACATTTCCCCGGAAATTGAAATAAATAAGCAACTTCTCGCATAAAAATACTTAAATTGTGCTCCATGCTTAACATCTCTGTTTAAGTACAGGGACAGATAATGTATGAATGAAATATCTATAGTTCAACCCCTTGAGGGGCAAGCAAAAATGACTCTAAATATTGAATTCTCTCCGGAATAATCGAAAAAGTTTATTTTTAAATAAGGAAAAACAATCTTTCAATGATATTCCTCCAAGGTTAAAAATATAAAATTTAGTAAAAATTTTCTGGTGAGAATCTTTTTTAAATTAGGTGGGATATATTTTATCCCACCGCCCCTCAAGGGATTAACACTGGAATGACCGAAAGGAGTCGATCCGACTCCGACCATATGATTAAATATCAACTGGAACCAGAAATTCTTTCATAAAATAAGTTAAATTTAAACCACGCAGATTTACGTTAAATAAATCAGTCAAATAATTTTAAATAAAAATTCTGGTGTCAAATATTTTTATGAAACTTGAGTATAATTTCCGGGCGTTCTAGTGTTAAGAGGGCAATATATCATTTTTTAAGTATTGAAAAAGCATTAGCATTTCAGAATTATTATTTTCAAACGGTATCTGCAAGCTTACTACAGAATATAGTTTCAGTATTCTACTGCCACTTTAAGTATTCGTGGGCTCCTGTTTCTTAAGTAATCGTATGATAATTTTGATAAAGCTCGCTTTAAAATATGCCTTTTCACTATTCCCTTTGAAGAGTCTTTAGCTATTTATACTGCGGTCGTATAAATTTAGATAATTTCCTTGCGTAAACGTCAAAGTGTATTTCAGAATTCCCTTTCGTGTTCATAAAGTTTCAGAAAATAAGGTTTTACCTGTTAATATGTGTTATTATTATCGATTAATATTAACACTATATGTCCGACACATTTTCTGGGACTGCAACATACAAAGATCTTCCAGTGGGTTCTTCAAATGGAAAAGAAGTTCGACCTCTACTGAATTCTGTACTGTACACATTTTGAATGCCCGGTTGCCACAGAATATCATCTGAACACAATACCTATGGTACAGTGTCTAGAAGCATATAGTGGGGAAATGAACAAGTGAAAGCTCATGCAAAATTTAATCAGAGGGCGCTATGATCGAGTCTATTGCTAGGAATGAATAGAAAGTGTGTTTTTAGATATTTATGAAACAAAAATTCAGGCATATATTAGGTCATCAAGTAGTAAACATCCTATTTAAAAGCAGTTTTTTTTTTAGATATTTTGAATTCACACCAGAAAATTTTGAATAGTAATTTTCTTTTATTTTATTAGTGAATATCTATCATCTTATAAAGTAAAAATAACTATTAAAACTTTTTGGTAAATCCTCGGAAATTCTAAAAAAAAAAAAAAAAAAAAAAAATCGGACGTTTCATATTTAATGGCTTAAAAATTTAACACTTTACACTCCTGCGTCTCTTACACAAATTTTATTCGGTAGGCACCATACTTTTAAAAGAAATTTACTTTAAGTACACAATTTCAAAAATGCTCTGATTAAATAAGGAAAATTTTATTTTCCTTTATTACTGGTGCAAAAAACAAATTTTGCAAAGAAAGATGATGTCGCCGCAGCGGCGACAACGGAGGCCAAATGGTTAAATGCATTTCGCACCATACATTTCTAGACGCTGTAACTAACGCTTAGTGTTTTCACTTTCAAGCAATAAATTCGATGGCAGCACTGTCTAACAAAATGTTATTTTTGATACATTCTAAGGCAATACCGGTATACACAATTTCCACACTATATATTTCTAGACACTATACTTATGGCTATAACTGCAACGGAGCGAAATTTGGAAGGTACGGGTCTCGGAGCGGTCTAGTTTTTTCGGCCACCGCTAATTGTTTTTTAAATTATTTTCGTGGTAGATTACTAAAACAATTGCAAGAAAAAACTCCACTCGGTGCAGATTTCTACGACATTTCCAAAATAAAGCTAAAACGAAAATTTTCCCAAGAAAATAGTCATGGTCAAAAAAAGACATGCTCTGACGTCTGAAGCTCTTCTACAGCTCATATTCCAAATATTAGAATAATTGAGAAAAAGTAATAAAAAAAATATTTTCCAGTTATTTATTTTTGATACTAAGTAAATGCAATTAAATTTCTTATAAATTAAATCTGGAATGTTTAGATAAGATTTTAACATTTACAAAATATAAAATACAGTACAATAAATAAGGTATACAGCTTTCTGAATCACACCAAAATATTAGAATAAAATTTAGATTGGTTCAAAATATTAGAATATTTTATTTTACGCAACAATATTACCTCATGAATATGAAGTAAATGCTAGTTAATATTTTGTGGCATCCCCTTTATCTTTCATAACAGTGTACAATCGATCTTGCATACTATATACAAGGTGTACAACATTTCTATCAATATTAGCCCAAATAGACTTTATACGTGCCACTAACTCAGTTTTACTTGAAGAAGGATTTTCTTGGAGTTTTTTCTTCATTATACACCATAAGTTTTCGATGGTATTAAGGTCTGGTGAGTTTGGTAGCCAAGGAGGTACCTTAATGTTGCGTTGGCGGAACCAATTCTTAGTTGACACCGAGGTATGCGATGACGCTAAATCTTATTGAAAGATGAAATCATCTTCAAATAAATCTTCTGATTATGGAATCATGTAATCTTCCAAAATTTCTTGATATATCTGACAGTTAACCTTTTCGTAGACGATGCATAACTTTCCAGGTCCTCCTGCACTCATGCAACTCCAAACCATGACACTAGCAGCAAATTTTACGGAACGTTTAAGGCATTCTTTAACAAATGCTTCTTGCTTCCTTCTCCAAAACTCTAATACCTTGATTACCATATGGAACACAAAACATACTTTCATCACTAAATAATATATTTTTCAATATTCTTCGCTCCATAAACGACTTGATTTACACCAATTCAATCTTATACGCTTTTGTTTTGCAGTCATGAGAGGTTTTGTTTTCGGTACACGAGATTCAAACTTAAATTTATGGAGACGTCTTAATGCTGTCGATGTAGAAACTAAACTCCTTCTTCTTCTTTCCATTTTCGCTGCAAGAATCGACACTTTTAAAACGGTTTTTCTTAACTATACGCTTCAGTTTCCTGTCATCTCTAGCATATGTTTTTGGTTATCGGCCGCCATTTCGGCGATTATTTTGAAATTTTCCATTTTTTTAACATTGTGTTAGTATTTTACTAACGCTTGATTGCGAACAATGTAAATATTTCGCTATATAACATTGATTTTTACCATGCCTATACAAATCAACCATACGAATTTTAATAGATTTAGGAATATCATTCACACGACCCATTTTAAGACGAAAAAGCAAACAAACTGCAAAAAGAATACTGATTTTAAATAAAATCGTCTGAATTTTATCAATGATGCCACCGGTTATGAATTGGTAATAATTGAAGGAGAATTAATGTGAAATATTCTAATATTTTGAACCACTTAAATAAATATTTTAATATTTTAACTTTTCAAAATAATTTTTTTCAATTAATCTTTTAAAAAATTATATTAATTTTAAGATGATAAATAAATTTAATCAACAATAAGTTCTTAATAAAAATATCGTTTACATATTTGCATTAAAAGATATTAAATTACCAAACAATATTTTCAATTTATAAAAAAAAGTAATTATTCTAATATTTTGAATATGAGCTGTATCTCGAAAGTATGAGAAATAGAGAAGAAAGTCAACTACAAAGTTGTACAGTGCATTCGATTTAATATGGAATAATGCCTTACATCTAAAAATAACTTTATGCGAGGAGCTAAAATGCAAGTTTCTCTATACCTAATATCTCTATAGCCCAAATGCGTAATTAATCTCGTGGAAAGTGTTGCATTATGAGGCGACTGCACATTTACTAATAAAACAAGCACGTGTAATCAACAGGGTTGGCAGTGTGGCCTTTTTTGAAAATCAACAATACCGAATTCTTGCCAAAGTTTCAAATAAAATTTTGTGCTTTATTTAATGGAACAATTTTAGCAGGTTCATGAATTTCCTAGTTGCGGGGCAACTTAACATCCAGTATAGAGGTAATGCGTGTTACTTGCAATGGGAGCTATGAAAAAAAGATGTTTAGACGCGGCTGGTGGCTACGAAAAAAGAAGAATTAAAGTTTAAGAGTAAGAGAACTTACTAATAAAAATTTTAGTATAACAATAAGATTTTAAAAAAAGAATCATATGATCCAAAAACTAACAGTCCTTAGACAGGCGAAAAAGTTACCAAAGGGAAGCCCCAACATAAAAAAAGACCCTTTACAGAGACCATACAAAGATTAACATAAAAATTAATGCAAAGCACAGTGCAAACAAATTTGGAAAAGAATAAAACGTATTTACATATTTACAAAAAGAATATTAATGCACAAGTTAAAGTAATAAAAAACTATAAAAAAAACACATAACTGAGGAGAGTTCAGACTAACTGAGCAGAAAAAAAGCAGAATTTTAAGGGGAACATGGGAAAAAGAGAGGATGGCGCCCTCCCAGTCTGGTAACTCGATGAAAAATGATGATAAAAAGATACCAAGATAATAGAAGAAAGGGATAGGAAGGTAATACAATTTAAATACGTGAAAAAAGCAAAATATAACAGTAAAAAAAGTTTTTTTATATATATATAATACAAAACTGATAAAACAAGACACGGAAAAAGGCAAAAATTTAACTAAGGAAGAAATTACTCTTCATTTAAGTTAAGAAGGTTAGCAAGTTTGTCGAACTCGTTGATAATAACTATCACTTTTTGCATGAGGTTATCATATTTTTTGGTTTGAGTTGAAATATTTTTGATGCAGCTTAAGAATTTGGTGATCTGAAAGACTTCTTTGAGTTCTTTAAAAGTATTAAGTATATCTTTGATGTCATTAGAGTAATTTATAGGGAGTTTTAGATTTTGAGTGTTATTTGAATTTTCAGTAGTAGGAAGGGGTATTTGAGGTTTCGCTATCATTATTTTCAGAATTTAACAAGTTATTACTAGTTGATGGTTCAGTGGGCTTAGGTTTTTTGTGTAGTTGAATTTTTTAAAGATATCAGCAATATTTTGATTTTCAGTGGAGGGATTGCTGACGCTATTACTTGAAATGTTTTGGTTATGTTTGTTTTCCAGTCTGTATGGATTTTTTTGGACAACCGCGGTAATTCGCGGGATGTCCAAGTCCGTAATTGGCAACTTTAGTTCCCTTGTGTTCACAGGCAGTGCTCAAGTGTAATTCTTCTCATTTAACACATTTGGCATCAAAGCCACATACCTCTGAGCCATGCCCGTAACCTTGACATTTGTAGCATTGTTTAACTTTGTATTTGGTAGTAAAAGCTTCAATTTTGACTGATATGAATGTATCTCATTTATTCTGTATATGTCCTCAAAGTTACTACGTGGAATAACATTAACCATATAGAGTGGCATAGGATTTCCTGTTTTTCTATTTTTGAGCATGGCAGCCCTCGTGACTGCAAATCCATGCTCTTTAAGGCTATCCTCAATTAGTTTAACATCAGTGTAACAAATCTTTATTTAATGTGAGACATTCCGTAATTATATTAAATAATTTTCTTTTACAATTTCCGGTATGAATTCCGATGTTCTGAATTAAAAGAAAAGGTTAAATTGGCAAGTATAAGATACAGTTTGTTTTCATTTATATTAAACTTTTGATTATGGTTCGGGACATGTATTCCACAGTATTCTTATTGGAATTAAATTGAAAAAATCAAAAAACCCGACTGCGTAAAAAGCAAATTAATTTATTATTTTTCATCAATGTGAAACTATTTCTTATATTACTTACCTATTTTTTTTTTTTGTTTACTTGTACTGATTACTTTTAAGTTGTGTTAAATGGTTAGTTCCTATCTATAAACACTGTTTTGGTGAGGGCTTATAGATGTCTATGAAGGTTAGAGATGCAGTAAAGCTAGAGATCCTACCTACACAACTTCCAGGTTGTGTAATATTTAAACGGAGCTTCTGACTGTAAAATAGTCAATCAAACATCGTCTTCGTTTTGAAAAACCTATCCAATGAAATGCCACTCAATATGATGCGTAAAAAAAAATTTCGTCTCTATCGCCATTTTGAATTTATAAAAACAAAACCTGGCCTATAACCATCGGACGGTTAAGACGAATCGATAGACGAATATTCATTAAAATCCATCCAGCCGTTGGGATGTTTCGAGGGTATAAAAAATCCACATAACCCTTCTTGGCAGTCGGATAAAAAGAAATGTCTGTTACATGCTTGCATGAAAAACATTTTCAAGAGAAATCTATCACAAAGAAATTTCGTTCTAATTCTGGTTCGATTGAATATAAAAAAAACGTCGTTAGTACTATCCCGTAATCAAAGAGTGAAAGATAGAATTTTGTGTCTGACCCGGTGTGTGTGTAATTTTCATTTTTAAATGTAATATTATGTAAATTGGACGATTCTCGCTGCCGAAGACAGTGGGGTTCCCAGCACTAAATCCTTCCCGCTGAAGAATGCCTGAATTCAATAATTTTTTAAGTATATTTAACGTTATTATCCAGAATCCTGAAAAAGACGAGCAGGTTAGTTAGTAGTAAAATTAAGTTATGCTCAGGGTTATGCTAAGGGGGGACAGGGGGTATCCTCAACCCCCAAACGCTTGCGAATGCTGTTACACTTGGCAAATTTACAAATTTAGTTCGCAAATTTGTTTTAAACTTTAATAAAAAGCTATAAAACCCTTTCTATTTCTGATAAACTTGGCAAAAGTTACAAATATAATTGGGAATATTATTAACCTTTTTTCAAATAAAAACTATATTACATTTTCTAATTGTGCTAACTTGGCAAAATTAGAAAACTAGTTAGCAAGCGTCGAGAACTATTTATATGAGTTGGCAAATGCTGAAATTGGACTTGGCAATTTAAGGTCCTGTCCCCCCTTAATAAAAAGTCTTAGCGATTTCCCTGGATATGATAATTTTTCTACCATCTGCTGCGATGTATGCGTATATATGCGAGTACATACGTATTTTTTCCGATGTTGGGCACATTGTACATACCTTATTTTCTTATCAAAATAAATTGTACTTTGTTCTATCTATATATAATACTGTCTTTGCATATGTAATGCAACCTCCATAGAATATAATTTCAGTATTCAACAGCCACGTTAACTACTTGTAAAGTAACTGTTGCTCAAGTAAGTGAATGATAAATTTGAGTAGAACTCGCTTCAGATATCATGTCTTTTCAGTATTCTCCTTTAAGCCCTGCAGCTATCAATAGTATGGTTGTGTAAATTTAGATGATTTCCAAGCTTAAAAGACAAGGTATATTTCTTAAAGCACCTTCGTGTGCATGAAGCTTTGTACAGATATAGTTTTATCTATTGATTTCTCTGTTGTATGATGATTTATTCTTTATCGAAAATATAATAAAGGAAAATTTTTACTTTACACTCAATAAAGAAATAATTTTACCCAAGAAAGGCTTTAGAACATATCTCATTCAAAATTAGAAGCAAAGAACTCACATCCAGAGTCTGATTACCAACGGGAAAACTTCCACCAGTGAATTTGAATAGAAATTTTGGCCTTATATAAAAACCTTATTCATGCAGAATTTCTTACATGAATAAGGCAAAATTGTCTATTTATTTTAACTGGTGGAAGTTGTACCCAGTGGTGTCCCAAGTGGTCCTGCTCACATTGTACGACGCATTTATACTGTTAAAAACGAGTACTTAAAAATAAGGAAAATGTACTCATTTTTTGAATATTTTCTCCTCTTATAATAGTTCCAATTAGAAAAATCTCAATTTTAAAAAGTATACGTATTCATTTTAACATCAACTTCGCCCATATATAAATTCACTTATAATAACGCACCGATGGAACAAATTTGGACGACAAATTTTTTAAATGAAACGAGACACAGATTGTCACACGTGGATTTAATTCGTCTACCATAAGCTATAGGATAATTCCATGAAAACTTGTCATGTCTGTCACACAGCTGAAAATCGCTATGCTTGTTGGCTACCAATATTTTAGAACGGAAAAATGTGACTTATTTTATCGGAGATGTCTCATCAATTGAATGATACGAAGCAAACTTTTCGAAAATAACGGTGGCCAACAAGAATAGCGATTTTCAGCTGTGTGATAGACATGATAAGTTTTCATGGAATTAGCCTATAGTGTTCCATTGTTCGGAACAACGGAAAAGTATAAGCTCATTTTGGTTATTCAATTTATACTTCTCCATTATATAAATTCACTTATAATAATGCAACCATGAAGAAAATCTGCACCATAAAATTTTTAAATAAAACGAAACACAGATTCTCACACGTGGATTTAATTCATCCGCCATAATCAATAGCAGGGTTGGCGAACCTTTTTGTTGCTGCGTGCCAAATTTGATAAAAAAAAATATTTTACGTGACCATGACGTGCCAACTAAAAAACAAATTTAAAGGTGGAAAAATAATGGATTAAAATTATTCAAATTTTTCTATTAGGATTTTAAAAATATTAGAAACATACATGTAGGTGATACACTACAATAATTATAGAAGCATATATATTTAGAAATTAATTTAAAAAAAATGAATGCGATGTAATTTGATTTCAATTGTTGCATGTTAATATCAAATTAATTTTAAAACAAAATGATCCGGATTTATCTGACAAATGCTTTCAGTTTGAGTTTTGATATTATTCATTTGTGAAAACAGCGACTCGGAAGCATAGATAGGCAAAAAAAAAACAGTTAAAATGTCAAACGCCAGTTTCCCTGAATAGCTCTGAAATAAATTCAAAGTTTCCATAACTTTACCTTCAGAATTTAGTAATGTCTAATAACCAGTTCTTGCCGATAGTTTTCAAATATCGTCTTTGTTTGAAAAAAATTTGAGACCATAAGTAATTATATTGTAATAAAATATGCCGCAATTAAACTTTTTCAATTTCCATTTAATCGAATTTAGAAAAAAATCAGTTGCGATTTTGTGAAATTTCACTTTATTTTGATTTAGATCCACAAGCAATGCCGTGCCGAAATTATTCTTTCGCGTGCCATAGGTTCGCCGTCCCTAATCTACAGTGTTTCGTTGTTCGGAACAACAGAAAAATATAAGATCATCTTGGTTATTAATGAGAAATTTCTGTCTCGAATAAGGCAAAATTTTCCATTCATTTGTTCTCGTGGAAGTTTGCCCCTGCGATAATCAGGTCCTGCTCACGTTGCACGACGCATATGCTGTTAAAAATGAGTACTTAAAAATAACGAACATGTGCTCATTTTTTGAGTATCTTCTCCTCTTATAACAGTTCCAACTACCAAAGTTTCAATTTCGAAAAATATACATAGTCGTTTTTCGCATCACCTTCACCCTTATATAAATTCACTTATAATAATTCATCCATGAAGCAAAACTGCATCGCAAAACTGCGTCACAAAACTTTAAATAAACAAGATACAGATTGTTAGATGTAGATTTAATACATCCACCATAAGCTGTAATTTGTTTCGTTTTTCGGAGAAATGGAACAATATAAACTTATTTTGGTTATTCACTTAGAATTTCTGTCTCGAATAAGGCCAAATTTTCTATTCATTTGTACTGGTGGAAGTTTGCCTCGGCGGTAATCAGGTCCTGCTCTCGTTACACCACGCATATACTGTTAAAAATGAGTAATAAGGAAAATTTGCTCAGTTTTTTTATATTTTCTTCCCTTTCAACAGTTCCGATATTCAAAGTCTCAATTATGATAGGTATACGTACTCATTTTTAGCATCAACATCGCCTTCATATACATTCGCTTTTAACCCCTTGAGGGGCACCGGTATATATTATATACCACCTACAACTAATGACGTTTTACACCAGAAAAATTTTATTAAATTTTACTTTTCTAACTTTGGTGGAAAAAAAGGCCGTAAAATTGCTTTTACTTATTTTAAATAGAATTTTTCACAGATTCTGTTGGGAATTCAGCATTTCACAAACGTAATTGCTTGCCCCTCAAGGGGTTAATAATGTACCCATGATGCAAAACTACATCAGAAAACTTTTAAATGAAATCAGACACATACGGTCATATGTGAATTTAATATATACGCCACAAGTTATAGTTCGTTTTATTGTTCAGAACAATGGAACAATATAAGCCGCTGCCAACGAAATACTCAAACCAGAGAACACGAGTGTGACGTCATCAGTAATCGATCGACTTCTCACTAGTGTTGGAATTTACACCGGAAAATTTTGAATAGCAATTTTATTTTATTTGTGGAATATCTATCATCTTATAAAACAATAATAACTATTTAAACTTACTTGTGAGAATTTGGAATCCCTCAATAAAAAATCAGCCAGATGCGGAAACACTGTGGCATCCCGCACCTAGCTGGTTTTTTTTATTTGGGGGGAAGGGGGATTCCAAATTCTCATCAGTAAGTTTAAATAGTTATTATTGTTTTAAAAGATGATAGATATTCCACAAATAAAATAAAATTGCTATTAAAATTTTCCGATACGAATTCCAACACTAGTGAGAAGTCGGTCGATTAGTGATGACGTCACACTCGTGTCCTCTGGCCTTGAGTATTAAGATGGCAGCGTATAAGGTCATTTTAGAATTCCTAGTTGCGGCGCGGCTTTACATAAAAGGGATTTGTAAGCGACTTGCTGATAAATTAAGGATCCATTGACAAATTAAGTTTAACTGTAGTATAAAACTACTTGAATATCAATTAACCCATTCAGGAGCAAGGTACCAGACAATGACACCAGAATTTACAAACATATTTATTTCAAAATAACCAAATGCTTCTGTTCAAGCACTTAATAAAAGGAAAATTTTCTTTCCAATATTCTGGTGCCAATGTGACAATTTAGGAATTAAAATTAAGTGGATCAAAAATGAGCCACCACCCTAGAAGGGGTTAAATTTTGAATTTAAAAAAAGGAATAAGTATCAAAAGAACATAAACAATAACTTACATAAATACTAAGAAATTTATACTTATAAATTAATGTTAAATTTAAAATGCAAAAATAGGGGTCAAAAAGAAAAATAAATAATATTCCATTAATCCTAAACTGCAAAAAAAAAACGTCGGTAGACAACAGCTACCGAAGAGTTCGGAGAGTTTGATGTGCACAACATTTATTTTCAAAATATTATTCATATGAAATATCTAGTAACTGAGGGTAGTCGAGTTTAATTTGACAGTTGCTGGTAAAAGACAAAAACGTGAAATATCCGAATCAAAATGAAATTTTAATGGAAAATGCATCACTGACATACAGATTACAACAAGGCAAAGAGACTTTAATCAAAAAAAGCTACTCTAAGCGCCATAACGATTTTGTAGTAGATCCTGAATCTGACATTAGCATATGCAAATAAATCTGGCAAAAGTTGCCCTAATTCTGTCAATCAGTTGCATCTTTATGATATTGGTAGTGCGTTTTGATGGACATAAATCAAGCTAAATAACTTTGCTAAAGATAATTTCTTCAGTTACATAAATAATATGTCGTTTCAACTCAGCTATAAATCTCTTCAGATGTATTTAACCTTGAAAATCCTTTGATAAATATAATGACTTGTTGAGTGACTGCATTAAGACTCATAGACTACATTAAACTGATTTATTATTATTATTATGATATTATTATTACAATTATTATTACTGATTTATTATCTTATAATGTAAACATTTTTTTCATTCTCAACATGTAGTTTATCCAGAGAAGAGGCATGAAAAATGCTCTTTTTTTTACAATTTAAACAATGTGAATTAAATAGCTTAAAGTATTACCGCTGCTTATTCTTTTGATATAAAAAAAACAGTATGCAATTTCTTGTGTTAAAGGAGATATAAAGAGTGGTTGATTAAAAAATATGACAGCTAACACATTGGATTAACACAAAGTGTGGATTTACACCGAAATGGATAAGTATCCTGAAGAATGGTAAGTCCCAATTTACAATTTATCACGTACTCACGCCTTTTTATTGGGATTCAAATCCCATCACGTTTTATCAAATTCTCAACTATGCCATACACATAATAATCCATAGGATTGCAACCAAGGGAATTAGGTGTGGTGGGAATAGACGTTGGAATCCGGACATCACCCTTACAAGGAGGTTTTTAACATTTTTGTTGGAAAGCGTTTGCCACCACAAATTCCAAAAAGTAATCTTTAATTATTTCACGCTTTGCATCTTGCCATTACACTTGATATTTTTTTCCAGTGTTCAGGGAACATTGAGTAGCTATCTTGATCTTGGAAATCAGTTACCAGCTCGAATCACCATGATACAGGTTACTCATTTTAATGTAGTTGAAAAATGTTTAGGTATTCGGTTTGTCTGTCTGTATGTCCGTGCTCTAACTCGCGTAAATACACTCGGATTGCCATGAAGTTGAAATATGTTATTGAAGGTTATTGTGAGATGTTTGATATCGAAATGAAGTGTGTAGCAATTACAGTTCAGTTACAGGGGCGCTCAAAAGAACTCCGTTACATTACAGTCTATGGGAAAATCGATTGCGTTGTACCTTGTTATAATATTTCAAACACATTGAAACTGATATATATCACTAAGATGCACTCTAAGATGCTAACTATAGAATAGGTTATGCCCATGCATTGCATTTATCGTTTATTTACCGGGACACGAAAATTCGTTTCCGGGACACATAAGAAAATTCGGTTACAGTACTGTCTATGAATAATAAGTGCTAGAAGTACATTTTGAGTTATGGTACGCGTTTTCAAATATAACTGATTGTCTGCATATTACTCTTTGTGTATAACTTCTATTGATGATACACAAGGCAGAACAAAAGATCTCGAGTTGATTCGTGGGAATTTTTGAAGGGGAATTTTCAACTGCGCTATTTTTTTTAAAATAAAATTAATTTTCGTATACTATGTTGTATGTATAAAAATCTATAGATCATATACAGAGCTGTACAAAGGATTTCGGATATTTTTCCGACTATAGAAAGCAATTCCAGAAATTGGATTTTCAAATGTGTTATGCGTTTTTTTAGTTCCGCTTTCTACCGCCAGGCGGCGCAATATGTTTTATACGAACATCCGACACGGGTCCCCGCTGCCTGCGACCTGTAAATTAGGCGTTCTGCACGTTCTGCAAAATCTGTTAGTTCCAATTTCCACTGCAAAATGGTGCATTTTGTTCTAAACAAACCCATATCCGAATGAAACTCCGTTATGCAAACTTTCCGTAGATGTATTACTTGCGGGGGGTGACGGAATCAAAGAAGAATTTAAGAAATTTGCTAAAAGTTACGCGATAGCGGCGAAGCCCGCTAGTCTCTATCATAATATCTGTCATGAGGACAAATTGGGAAATTTAATCAAAAATCCACCCTTCCCATTCCCGCAAATATAACAAATATAAATGTTCCTTTATAAACCAATTGTCAAAATATTTATTTTTCCTTTTAAAAATCTAACTTTTTGAAAAAAAAAATTAAAAAAATTTATCGATTTTTATGAAAATTTGATTTTTGGATTCAGCGTTACATTTTGTGTAAACATATGTTAATTTCAAATCAAAAAATGCAATATTAAAAAAAAATTCAATACAGCTAGAAAATTGCCTATCCTTTTTAGTCACGCGTTGTTTTGAAATACTTTACGTTCGCTCGAAGAACACATCTAATTCGCTGCAAAAAGGCTAGACATCTGGTTTCCCCTGATTTAAAATGACGTCTGCTATTTGATAAAAATCTATGCTTTAGTTAAATTCATTTCCATTCTTTTAATTGGGGTTTTAATTAATAACTCATCTGATTATTAGAAATTTAAAATTATGAGTCTCAACCATGGAACTATTAATAAAGAGGAACTGACATATACTTAAAATAGTGAAGCTTCAACTGTAACCGCTTTCGCAAGGGTTGATTACCGGCGGTGGAAACTTCCACCAGTAAATTTATATAGAAATTTCTTCCTTATTTAAACACATTATTAGTGCAAAATTTCAGTATAAATAATGGCAGAAACAGATTTTCATTTTTACTGGTGTAAGTTTATTTTGGTAGTAGTCAGGCCCTGAGTTTCATATTGTGACAACTAGTAAAACAAACCGACTGTTTTACCAAGCAAACTGACACCAGTAAAAACAAATAGAAAATTTACAATATTTGTGAGAAAAATATTTCCATTAATAAGACGCTTAAATAAGACGAAATTTTCTATTCAATTTTACTGGTGAGAAGTTTGCCTTGGCAGTAATCAGAAACTGTAGACCCGAATCTTTAAAAAAAAAAAAAGAAGATAGCCGCCATCTTGTGACAACCTCCTCAGTTACTTCACTTGCAATTGGTAGACAGTACACTATATGTCTCCTCCTCTTTATTCATAACTCCATTGTCTCAACTGCATTTGGGCGCGTCTTGAACTATACTCAAGCAAATATTCAACCTTGTACAGTCGTGGAAAAAAAAAAGTAAACAGCCCGTACTAACTACTCAACAAATTATCGTAGAAGAAAGTTACTGGTACCGAACGATTGGAAATAAAGTCTACTTTTAAATGATGTATATAAAATTTGCTTAGGGGGCCATCTACATATTAAAACGAACCATAACTTTGTTTTTTTCAATAGCAGTACCCAATTCTGACAGCATAAATGAACTCTACACCTTTCAGTTAGCCTAAAAACGAATTTTTATGCAATTCGTACCACAAGTTTTCGAAAAATTAATTATTTTAAAACGAGCGCATTTTAAGGGCTGTATCCAAATTGAAGCTCCGTACTGGATTGTTAACCGAGAGAGCCCCTTCCTTGATCAAGGCACATTAAGCGCCACTCAAGGAGTCAATGAAGCGTGTTAGATAACAGTACGGCAGAATAAATTTCAAAATATCTACTCACTTCCATCATAGACGGCACCTTAAACCATCATTTTGCCGTTTTTTAAGCATAATTTGAAAACTACTTGGAAGAAAAATGTGAAATTTTTGAATTTCCATAAAGCAGGACTTAATAAATCTAAATCCATCAAAAAAATTGTAAGTTGCAATTCATAATTTTTTCGAATAGTAATTTCATAATTCATAATTCATATCATAAAATTATAAAAATTGCAAATTCAGCTTATTTATGTTTGGGTATATTAGTATTATTACTACAAAAAAATTAGCACATTAGGAGCATAATTTCGGGAGATATAAATAAAAATATGAAAATGTAATTTAACATTAGAAGCACTGAATTTTGAATGTTTATAATTCAAAAACTTATCATTCAAATGACTTGAAATTTGGTGTCTAGGGATCGTTTGAACCGAAGATTTGAAATATCTCGTTAAAATTGGGTATTGCCATTGAAAAAAGATGAAGTTTGGATTTGTTTTAATATGTAGATGACCCCCTAAGAAACTTATGTACATCATTTAAAAGTAGGCTTTATTTCCAATCGTTCGGTACCAATAACTTTCTTCTATGATGATTTGTTGAGGAGTTAGTAGGGGGTGTTTACTTTTTTTTCACGACTGTACATGCGGTATATTTTGCTAGCCATCGCAAACACAGAGACACAAACACGCACACAAGCGTACACACACACACAGAGAGAGAGTGAAACTTTCTTTTATTAGTATAGATCTATTTCTTAACACGGATGCCTTCTCAGTAGAAATGTACAATAACAAGATTTCTTTTAGTTTTACCGGCAAAAAAGGAGTGAATGTTAAATGCCTAAGTTTTCAAAAATCATTTAAAAAATGTTTTTCGGCTTCCTTTTTTTAAATAAATCATGGGAAAAATACTTTAAAAAATCATAATTTATTTTAAGTATGGTTTACGGCTAAAAAACTGTCTGTTACTAATCGGCAATACTAGTGTTTAATTAAAAAATAATTTTCCTTGACAAAATTCTACAATATTAAACACACAAGAATTTTGAGAACTATGATAAGAAATAAATTTTACTTGCTCACTGCAGAGTAAAATAGGGTATTTCGCAAGCTTCTAAACAAAACAAAAAGAACATGTATCAACAATTGAAAAAATAAATCTATCTTTATTCATAAATAGCACAAAAGTTGCTATCTAAATGTTGAAAATCGATTTAATAATATTTTCAGAATGTATTTTATTGGCAACATTAGACATTATAGCTTCAAAATTATTCTAATAGTATTTTAAAGCCTAAATTGGGTATGTTGCCGCAAAGCAACACCAGGCATTTAAGGGTTAATTATAGATGGAAAACACCATAGAAAGATGAATTTTATTCCGGTCTCTTGCAATTCCATTTAAATAAATAAAAAATTATTTATACAAATAGCAGAAAAAATCCAAGTAATACTTCATGTATAACCTGTCTGTTTAACTAAAATGACTAATAGTATATGAAATAAAATCGTATAATATACGAGGTACATGTACACTAATTGAACACTAATTGAAATAAAATTATCATTGCAAATCTAATATATTGAACTAATACTTGGAAGCGCTGTGCAGAATACTGTTTCCATATTTCACAGTCTCGTTACGTACTCGTGTACTTGTGCTCTTGAGATAATCGTATGTTAATTTGAGTAAAGATCCATTTTGAGCATGACTTTACACTATTCCCCTTTGAGAAGCGCCAACTATCAATACTGCGATAGTATAAATCTAGATAATTTCTAAGCATGAACAATAAGATATTTTGAAACTTCGTATTTATAAAACGTGAGAACATTGTAGTTTTATCTATTGATTTCTGAGGTGTATGATACATTACATTTTTTTTAAACATAGTAGTTCAAATTATTTTTAATTAATCTCTATAATGAAATAATCTCCCTATATTTAATATTTATCGCTTAATATATAATATTCTGTAATATCGCTTAATATTTATAAAAACCATAAAAGAAAGTACCTATTTTTATTGCAGAAATTGAGTAATTACAAGATTTCTAAATAAAATATGCAATTAGTTGTATGTTTCAAGTTAAAACAAAGATGCTATAGAATAAATTCACATTTGCCGAAAAGGCATCATGCCGGAGTAATGCACCTTAACCCTTTAGTGCGCAGCTTTGCATATATGCAAACAAGAGTGTTTTGAATTTAATAGATATTTTTCTTCGTATATACCTAATTCACACCAGAAAATTAAAATAGCAATATTTGATTTAATTAAGAACAGACATCCCGTATTTAAATAAAGCGAAATTAACCATTGAAACTTGCTGGTGTAAAGTCAGATTCTCTAGACTATGTAATTTCCAGAACGTGTTCTATCATGGGAATTAAAGGGTTAAAGGCTAAGTTTTATAAAATAAATAATTATATAAAATAAATCATTGGGAGACATACAGGGTGGTTATAATTAGAGTTACCCTGTTTAGACCTATGTAGAGTTCGCTCTGGTTGACAATTATTATTGACACTTGGAATATAAGTTATAGGAACCATGGGGAAATGAAATCTGGAATAAAAAAATTAGTTCAAATTTCGAGCGATATATGGCGGTTTTCATCTACTAGAAAGGACTTAATGCAAATTTGGGCGGTTTAAAAAGCCAGTAGTCACTGCCATAAAGTCATTCTGCACCATGCCGTTAGAGAAGGAGGAACCAGCGTTATTGATGAAGTTGGTTTATCAGAACGGCAGTAATTTGTCAATTGCACTGCGAAAATATTGACGCTTGAAAGGCTTACGAAAAGGACCAATTTCGAGGCAAGCTTTGAAAAATATCTAAATTCGAAGAGACTGGGGAGTTGGGTGTGCTGCGAGGAAGAGGACGGCAGCGGATTTCAAATGAAATTGCCGAAGAAGTCGCTCTTGCTGTGGTCGAAAGAGCGTCCGGTTCCCTATATCGACAAGTGCTCGAGCGGTGTCACGTGAATTGTCTCTCCCTTGGTCTACAGTTCGAAATGTTCTTCGATTAGTTATAAAGTGGTATCCATACAAGAGTCATGTGCAAGAGCTGAACCCTGCAGACCTGGACAGACGAACGCAATTTGCGAGGATGTTTTTGGCCAAAATAGCCGTTGACAGTGCATAGTCTTGGAACATTTTGTGGTCGGACGAGGCGCATTTTACCCTAGAAGGAGCAGCGAATACTCAGAACTGTCGCGTATGGGGTACTGCATGTCCTAATATTGTGCATCAATAGTCTTTGCACCCTGATTACATTACTGCGTGGAGTGGCTTTACGGCTGATTTCATACTTAGTCCCTTTTTTTAGGAGAACACTTCTCAGGGTCCTAAAAGGTGTTACATTACGAGTACCCGGTACTGCGACCTCCTTCAGTAGCAGGCCATTCTATCCTTACAATAGCGAGAGTGTTTAGAGACTAACGTATTCATGCAAGATGGTGCACCACTTCCCATAGCCCGAGCAGTAAAGGTACTGACTGCTTCGTGCCCACTTTAGAGATGATCGGGTAATTTCAAGAAATTCTCCGACAACCTGGCCTCCTCGTTCTCCGGACTTGAATCTCTATAACTTCTGGTTGTGCAGATTCCTGAAAGATTGTGTATGGAGAAAGCATGTGACTCTACCTGATTCGAAAGATAAAAGCATAACTCGTCATGTTGCTGCAATTGATTGAGAAACCCTTCGTGCTACTGTTGAACACGCTATAACTGAACATGTGCTTGACGCAAATGGAATGCACATTGAACATATGCTGTAAATACAGAAGTTTTGTGCTTCCAATTTCAGATTTTTTGCCTTCATGCGCCTCTTTCTCACCTGGTGGTCGAAATCTGAATTATTTTTTTTATTACAGATTTCATTTCCCCATGGTCCATTTAACTTATATTCCAAGTTTCATCGATATTTGTCAACCAGAGCGGACTCTACGTACGTCTAAACAGGGTAACTTTAATTATAACCACCCTGTACTTATTAAAATACAGTCGAACCCGGTTAAGACGCTTACGGTTAATACGCGATCCCGCTTAATACGCGGATTTTTTCCGGTCACTTGACGTTGTCCATAAGGCTAATGTAAAAATATCACGTTTAATACGCGAACGGTTATTACGCGATCCCGCTTAATACGCGATAGATTTTCGGTCCTTTGAAGTAAAAAATCACGCTTAAGACGCGAATTCATAAATCAAAATGCGAATTCCTCTACCATGTTGCCAAATTAGAGGATTATTTTATTAAGATAAAAACCACTCATGCCAAATAGTAATGTTTATTTTATTTAATGACAGATTAATTAAGGAGAATATCACTAACATGATATAGTGGTATTTGAATGAAAATAACTTGCTAAATGAGCAAAACTGATTAAATGCGGATTGTTCATCAAAGAAATCATTAATGATTGATAAAGCATTCGCTGCGAAAAATGCCTTGAACAACTTGCTCTGATATGTCATAAAAATTATGATTATAACTGTTGTTAGTCAGGTTTTAAATGCACGTTATATATATTGTGTTATTTTATGTTTTCAAAGTTTCGTTTAGTTTTTGCTAGGCTAACAATATTTTTTACACAATCATTAATAAGGATGGTATTTTTTCTCAAATTAAAAATGAAGGACAGTTTATAATGATACCCATTACCACAATTACTAAAAATAATTTTTGTAACTGGCTTCAAAAATTTAACATTTCTTCTTCGTGTTAAAAACATTAGCCTAGCATGAAAATTACATATATTTGTTGTTTTATTTTTTGTTGTAACATTAATCAACTATAAAGTCATGTTGAAATCCTTATTTATTTTCAGTTATTATTCCAGTGTCCTATAAAAAAGAAGCAATGAGTTAAAATTGAATACAGTTAAATTTTAATTTAAATATACTTAAAAATCACAACTTTCGGCAGTATACTTTAAATGAAAGCTCTAAAGTTCATTCAGACGATGAGATGCGTAAATAAGCCCAGTTCCTGCAAAATTATACAAATCACGTTTAATACGCGATCCCGCTTAATACGCGACTTTTGTTCATTCCCTTGAAACGCGTCTTAACCGGGTTCCACTGTATTTACTAATTTGCAATATTTTAGCGCAAAACAGCCACACGATCAGAAATGCTTGATTCACTAGAATCCATAATTTTTTCGAACATAGATCGTTACAAGCTAAACTTGCACCGGTACTTTCAAAGATTTCATATGGAAATGCCAGTTAATATTTTCTGGTTACAGAAGTATTTCCGGTTTTAAATCTTCAGCCCAGCAATATCAAGGACGCGAGAAATAAACAACGGCACCTCAGTCCAGGGTTACCAGTTCGGTCTCTGTTTTTATTACGGAATTTCCCCAAAAAGATGCTTTACTTTATGTAATCATGAAATTTGTCTAGTTAAATAAAGAAAAAATCACTTTTTACAATTTCGCATATGAACTCGAAATTTCTGAATAAAAATAGAAGTCAAACTGGCAACCCTGCATCAGTCCGTCATATTGACGGAAGCGAGAACTAGGCAGTTAAAAAAATATTTAATGCCGTTGACGTAATTGAATTTATTGTGACCTTTTGTCTTACTCGGCTCATGATAAAAATACTTCCGCATATAAAAACATCAAAACTGGCAGTTTTATACAGAAATGTATGATAAACACGCTGAAGCAGACTGTTTATTATAAATAGCATAATTAATTTTAGAAGCTGTTTAGTCTTAGACTAATGTCAGACGGGCGTCTTTTTTGCTGCTTTTTTGCTTAAGTATTATCCCTTCACAATGCTATAGCATTGTGAATGGATGATACTTAAGCAAAAAAGACGCCCGTCTGACATTGGTCTTAATATCGGTCAAAATAGTTCCGTTAAAAAAGTTTTATAGGATTATGCATACCAACTGAACCATCTATCGCAGCACATACTTGATAGTTTGTAGTGTGCAGTTAGCAACTGTGCAATAAATTTGCCTATTTTTTACGTATTTTTCACCTTTTTATTCAAAATTGCATTATCTGAATAGAGATTTAATTCATAGTTTGAAATAGCTACTTTTTATGTACTGTTGCCAGATTATTAAAAGCCCGATTAATAACATTTACAATCACTTTTCAATTGAAAAATACATTTAAACGTGAATTTAAAAGAACAATAAAGAAAACTTAAAAAGAATTCAGTTATTAAATGCGAAAAGCATTAAATGGTAAAAATTAAGCCATACTCAAAACTATTTTTAAAATGGCATACAAAAAACGATTCTCTTATAGCACCTTAAAAAAAACTTTTCTTCTAAATGTTATAAATTAGGGATGCACAACCTGTGGCCCGCGATGGGTTAACGTGTGGCCGTGAATTTCGCCAATTTATAACTAGAAAAAAATTCAATTTTTGTCCAAAAGTAGCAGGAAAAAATCGCGAATTTCGTCAGTTTGCCGCTGGAAAAAATTGTAAATTTCGTCAAATAGAATCTAGTTAAGAATCTGGAATTTCATTTAACGGGCGTGGAAAAATCGCGAATTTCGTCGATAAGGCTTGGAAAAAACGCGAATTTCTTTGATCAGATAGGGGAAAATCGCTAATTGAAGCGCGGAAAAAATTGAAAATTTCGCCGATTGAGCTCGGGAAAATCGCGAATTTCGTTTGTCGGGCGTGAAAAAATCGCGAATTTCGTTTGTCGGGCGTGAAAAAATCTGGAATTTCATTGATCGGACGTGAAACAATCGCGAATTTTGTCGATCGGGTGTGGGAAAATCGCAAATTTCATTGATCGGGCACGAAAAAATCGTCAATTTTGTTGATGATGCGGGGGAAAATGGCAAATTTTCTTGACTGCGGGAAAATCGGGAGCTTCATCAGTTCACGAAAAAATCGCAAATTTCGTCAATTAGCCGCGGGAAATAATTGCAAAGTTCGTCAATCAGTTAAGAATCGTGAATTTCGTCTATCGGATGCGGAAAAATCGCGAATTTTGTGGATTAGGAAGAAGAAAATCTCAAATTTCGTTAATCAGCTTCGAAAAAGTAGCGTGTTTCGTCTTCTTATCGCGAATTTCGTTAATTTGCGCGGGAAAAAATTGAAAATTTCGTCAGAGTTAGTTAAGAATCGCGAATTTCGTTGATCGGGCTCGGAAAAATCTTGAAATTCCTTTTTCGGCAAGAAAAAATCGCGAATTTGTCCATCAGGCTCGGAAAAATCGCAAATTTCGCTGTCAGGCACGGGAAAATCGCGAAATTTCTCCATGATGCGCAGAAAAATTGAAAATTTCGTTGATCGGTTGCGGAAAAATCGTAAGTTTCGTCTGTTTATCGCGAATTTCGTTAAATTATCGCGGGGAAAACTGAAAATATCGTCAGCGTCAGTTAAGAATCGCGAATTTCGTTGACCGGGCGCGGAAAAACTGCGAAATTTGTCGATCAGGCTCTGAAATATCTCAAATTTCGTTGTCAGGCACGGAAAATTTTCTCGATTATGCGCGAAAAAAATTGGAAATTTCGTTGATCAGCTGCGGAAAAATCGCGAGTTTCGTCAGTTTACCGCAAGAACAAATCGAAAATTTCGTTAATTTGCCGATTGAAAAAATTGCAAGTTTCGTCAGAGTGAGTTAAGAATCGCGAATTTCGTTAATCGTTCGCGGAAAAATCGCGACTTTTTGTTGATCGGGCCCCAAAAAATCGCGAATTTTTTTCAATCAGGCGCGGAAAAATTGTAAATTACGTTGATCTGGGATGTTTCCTTCGATCGTACATAAAGTTCACATTTTTTTTTCGGCAGTAGCCACTTTCATGCTTATGTTTGTTTTCTAGCACTTTTAATAAAACAAAATTTACTCCGCCGAATAAGGTCAAGGAATATTATCACTCCTTCAAAATAATCTTTGTTATATACACAAACGTAAACTGTTGATATATCTTTGCCAACTGAATTGGATATGTTGACTGGGTAGGGGAACCTAGAGGAGTAAATCCCCCCTCCCCTCCAAAAAACCCATATTTTTTATCTGATTATAGGCCACAGATCACCTTCCCGACATAGAATAGTCTTCATGTTACTGATGTGGCCCTCGACAACCCAGAGATTTTTGGAAGTGGCCCTTCCCTTAAAAAGGTTGTGCACCCCAATTATAAATATCCAGAAGACAGCGCCATTTTTTATTTCACCATTTTATAGCAGTTGATTTTCAAATGTGTAATTCAACGTTATTAATCAATCAGTAAAGCAGCTGTCAACTGTCGCGACAATGATCGATGCGGTCTTTGGCACCGGGAAATCCCCCAGTCAAAGGAAATGGAATGAATTAACAAACCTGATTAACCTGATTAATGAACCTGATTACAGAAGATTGCAGTTAGGTGTAATAATAGCATTTAATCTTCTGTAATCGGTGATATTTTAAAAACAGAGCAAATTCGCGTGGTTTCAGAGCCTGCGCTGTCTGTGCATTGTTTGGTGGAGGTGTTTGGTGTTCGTAGAGGGCCCCTTAGTTTAGCAAAAAAAAAAAATTGGCAGATTTTATTTACGTGCCAAATTGGTTATAAATAGCTTTTATGACGTGTGTTTCAATTCGGAGTTCGTGTTTTTGTTTCTTTTTTATATCAGAATAAATTAGTCGTAACTTTGGCTTGTGTATTTGTGCAAATCTTAAATTAAATAAGGAAAAAAAAAAGCAGTGTTTTGCATACCATTGTAGCATAGCTTACAATTATTTTTTCCATCTAGATTTTTTTTTCCTCTAAATTGTCCTAGTGTAGGTGCATGTCAAAGATTTTTTTTATCCCGTTCGACACCGTGGGTGCATATATGCACTCTCAAAAAGAGCATACAAAATTTGCTTTAGGCAGAGTTAAAAAGAAAAATAATATTTGCCTTGTTTAATTAGAGCATTTTTGTGTTTTTTTAAATAAAGATAATTTTAAAAAAAAGCGGTGCCAACCGAATAAAATTTGTGTAAAAGCGGCTAGTTCCGAAGTGGTTAAGTGGTACTAATAGAATAGAAAATAATATAATGGGACGTATATGTCACAACTCCTAATCAGAGAGTTAAAGCCACATTTTTCTTAAATATTAAACAACATATCTACAGTTATTCAAATTTTAGAAAGTAATTTATTTAAGTGAGAAAAGAGTAAGGCCTTTAAGATTAACTCAACGTCTCCAATGTATACTACAGCTCATATTCAAAATACTAGAATAATTGAGAAAAGTAATAAGAAAAAATTATTTTTCCTTTATTTATTTTTTATACTAAGTAAATGCAATAAAATTTCTTATAAATTAAATCTGGAATGTTTAGATAAGATTTTAACATTTGCAAAGTATAAAATACAGTACATTAAATTAGGTATACAGCTTTCTGAAACACATCAAAATATTAGAATAAAATTTAAATTGGTTCAAAATGTTAGAATATTTCATTTTACGCAATAATATTACCTTATGAATATGAAATAAATGGTAGTTGATATTTTGTAGTATCCCCTTTAGCTTTCATAACAGCGTATAATCGATGTTGCATACTATATACAAGGTGTTTACAAACATTTCTATCAATATTAGCCCAAATAGACTTTATACGTGCCACTAACTCAGTTTTACTTGAAGGAGGATTTTCTTCATTATACACCATAAGTTTTCGATGGGATTAAGGTCTGGTGAGTTTGGTGGCCAAGGAAGTACCTTAATGTTGCGTTGGCGGAACCAATTCTTAGTTGACACCGAGGTATGCGGTGACGCTAAATCTTGTTGAAAGATAAAATCATCTTCAAATAAATTTTCTGATGATGGAATCATGTAATATTCGAAATATTCTTGATATATCGTCACTACAATGTCAAACTATCCAATGTGAAAAAAATGCATTTTTCAAATTTTGTGCCATTTCGTTGTATTGTGCATGGATACGTACTAATCAAAATTGTCACGTCTCTAGCTTGCTTAGAAACTTAGATAATGACTGTTTCAAAGTATCCATATGTTCTTTTTTCTAAAATTTACAACGTCAAACTGTCCAATATGGCATATTCTATCCTTTGCCGCAAATGTTTGTATATTTTTCTTTTTCTAAGCATCCGTACCATGTCAAACTATCCAATATGAAAATAGTCTTTTTATCAGGAAGACAAAAGTTGTTTTATTTATGGATTGAAATCTAACGCAATTGACATATGTTTTTGACCTTCACTATAGAATATGTTTTCTATTGTTAATGGAATGTGAGAATTTTTTGTTCATTTACAGGGACACTCAAAAGAATACATTACACTCAGTAAGGAAAAAGAGCGGTGTCTTTTAATGTGTTACGATATTTAAAACATAATGAGATTAATATGGATTTATCAAGTGTATTAAAACATGCTTTATGCAGAATATGGTGTGCAAGCCATTTATTATTATTTATAGATTCACACAAAAGAATTTTGTTGTATAATGGTTTATAGAAAAAAAGTTGAAGCATAATTTAATAATGTTAAAATATTCCAAACAAAGTGAAATTGTTCATCCGTAATTAATTTATATTACAAGTTACTTACTGCAGAATATGAGACATATGAAAGTTATCATTAATTTACAGGGACTCACAAAACATTTCGATTACACTGCTGTCTATTAGCGATAGTTGTTTGAAATACGATTTCAATTTTAGTAAAAGTTTTTAACTATTTGAATATTACGTGATGCGTATAAATTCTATAGATCATATACAGGGCTATACAAAAGAATTTGTAAGCATTACTTTGTATGGGCGTGAATTTCTTGAAGGAGGTTTTTAATTGAGTTATGCAATTTCGGTCTTTTACTTCTTTTAACTATACTAAAATATGTTAGTAGAAATTCGTAATATGCAGGACTACGCAAGGAACTGAGAGCATCGTGGGCTATGACTGGTAATTTCAGGAACTGTGTTTACACAACTTTCGGCCTAAATTAAATTTTGCCACATTACGTACGGCCCACACATGTAACATATTGTTGGAAAGGCCTGTGACGACTTATTCATGCTATGCACCTCCCGAGCCCCTCCCCCAAAATTTTCTCTCCGAGGTGGCACTTTTCTAAATTTTGCTTACATCATTCATGCCTCCGGGGGGGGGGGCAAATTTGGGAGGAGGGGCTCGGGAGATGCATAGCATGAATAAATGGCCACAAGCCTTTCCAATAATATGTCACATGTGAGGGTCGACAAAAGTTAGAAAAATGACCCCTTTGGGTCTACTATCGCGTCTCCTGAAATAAATCTTCCTTCCCCCCTCTCTTTGAAATACCGTTTGCAGAAATGTGTTACTGTGCACGGTGGCTATATAGAAAAGGACTAATACAAAGTAGCAATTTCATAAATTTCACTCAATTATTTCTATGTGAGGGCAAAAACTTAGACACACCCTCGTAATCATCGTATGTCAGTTAAGGAAACGCAAAATATATATTTAATGCTTCGGTTTATAAGCCACATGTGCACACAAATTTCTGATATTTATAATCAAATAAACGTAGTTTGAACCAGTAATTTAAATATATAAATGGAATAAAGTAGGTGCCCCATAGAAACGGGACACAGTTAAATAATTTTGTTAAGGGGTCGCAGAACTCTTAAAATTGGAAAAAAATGAAAAAAAAAACAATTTTCAACATTTAATATCTTAAAATGTATAAGATTTAAAAACACAATTTTTACTGGGATTCAAAGATATAAGTATGTTCTTTCATTTCATCTATTTAAAAAATTGCAAGATGAAGAATTAGTATTTATAGGGGGCACCAAACTGACAGACATTTGTCGAACAGAAAATTGGTGTAGCAGCTTACGCGCAGGATTACAAAATAAATTTTGCAACTAAAATGAATTTTATTCTACCTAATTATACTTCAGATTATTATAATTACCCTGAACCTAAATAAACTTGTATTTAAAGCCTTTTTATATTTTTTAACACAAAGTTGTATTTAGCTAATACAAAATGTTGAAAATGTCAACTGTATAATCATTTAAAAAATATGTATTTTTTAACAATGAAAACGAAATTTCAGGTTCAGTTTATACAGATTAACATGAAACATATGTTTTGATAATTTCATGAAAAATATTCAGAAGTTTTTCTGATATCCTGCGCGTTATGCCGGAAAGCGTCATTTGCAGAAAAATGACTTCAAAGTTTCGGTAACGCCGTTTCATCTATTGAGTGGATATAATTCTTAAATTCATAACTTTTGTTATAATGGGAATTTCAAGGAAACAAACATATTAAAATGTTCAGAAAAGATAGGAGTTTGACGCATAAAAAAATTAGAATTTCGAAAATTTTGAAATTTTAAGAGTCGTGAGACCCTTAAATAAATTTTTTTGGTTCAATTTATATTTTTTTACTTTAAAAATACTGGTAGGTTGGTAGTTTTATAAATACAATTTTTTGTACAAATTAGTATACCTTACTACATAGTATTATAGTGTAAAGGGTAAAATAAACAACATGAATACATTGATTCACAATTCATTTATAACTTAAATAGGGGCAAATATCATGCAAAAGTTTTAAAACATAAAAATTATTCAGATGATAAAAACATAGATATCAAATCATGTCAAAATTTCCCGAGCGCTTTCAGCTAAACATCAGCCATCAACAGGGTAATTAACTATTTGTGACTCAGCAACTCCGATTTGAAAAATATTTACGCGGATGCTAGAATAAGCAAGTAAAAAAAAAAGCTAGAACATAAAAATAAAAAAATTATTGATTAAAACGACTTTTTTCACATCTCCAATAAAGAGAAAATTTCACACTTCTCTTAAACATGGTCAATAATACAAAATGTTAAAGTATACGAGCTTACCTTTGTAGAAAATCTATTTTTGGACTTCTTCAGCCTTTTAATTTTAGAAAATTTACGAAATTTATTTTAGCAATAACGATGAGAAATGCCTCAATTGATAAATAAATTTTTGGCATGAAAAATTAACACAGTATCGCCGTCTATTGAGAATTCCATAAACGATTTATATTAACTACTATGTTGCAGCAATAAATAAATTCGTCTTTTAAAGCTCACTGTAGATGTAACATTGACTTGTGTGTACGTTGCAAATATGCACCGCGGTGATACAAAGGGTTAAGTGAGAAACAGATACTGATATGTTATTGAATAAAGCTAAAATCATTGCACATATACCACATTATAATATTTGCACCGAATACAATTTGTGTAAAAGATGCTGGTCCCAATGTCACATGGAAAGTGACAGATGACTAATAAAAGGGTTAATACTTTTATTTTTCCCTTTTTCTTTAATAGCGTATATTCATCAAAGATCAGAGAATTAGATATTAACAAAAGGCAAAAAAAAAATGTCATGATGTATTATCCTAACATGTACCACATATAAGTCTTAATTTACTTGGTATCACCGGTACATTTGATTTTGATTGATGCCCTGCACTCCTATTTTCTAGAGCATCCCTCTCCTTCTTTTCCCTTCCGCCCTCCACCTCCAGTTTATTGTTTTTGGTTTACGCCCCTATAAGTGGGCTGGTCACTCAGCTTCCGATTTCCCTTCACTAATGTGAAGCCTATGAGCATTTGATGCATCCGTATATTTAAAATAACTCCTCGGAAATTAATATTTTTAACTTCAATTTTTTGTGCACACTTCCTAAAAGATGTCTCTTTTTTTCATAGTTCTCGAAATATTTTTAAAGTATAGACTTAATTTTACAGGAAGTGTTAAAATCTTACTCGCAGTTCGCCCGCTTTTAACACATAAAATATTAAATTAATCGTAGATTTTAGAAATATTTTGAAAACTAAGAAAAAAATAGACATCCTTTAAGAAGAGTACACAGAAAAAGATGTTTAAAATATGAATTTCCCGAGGAGATATTTTGAATATACGAATGCATCAAAAATCCACAGACTTAACATTACGGAGGAGAATTCCGAAGCTGAGTGACCAACCCCCTTAACCAGTGTACATCTTTGAAGCTGCACTTTTTTTCTCATTTAAGCTGCTACTTCACTCACGTGAAAACAACTGGTCGCTAATCTTAATCCTATGGAAGAAATTTTTAAAAATATCTCGTTTGCATTTGAATATTTTTAAACGATTTTTTTCCCCATTGGGTAGCTGAGATCTTTCTATTCAAAGGTCATTTTTTACTTTGATTTAGCTTACAGGATTTTTTTATTCAGATACTTTTACTTCAGATACTTTCAGATACTGGGTTAGGTTGCTGCCACCAACAATATAACGCTAGAGTTACTCATAGCAAACGTCTTTACTTTATAATTTTGCATTAAGAGAAAACAGCTGTACCTTTCGTAATTGGGCTGCATGTAGGGATGAGGTTTCCACTTTTTTGCACACCGGTATATTCTTAGAGAAAAAGTTGTTCTGTTAAATCTCAACAGTGTTCCGATTAAATGAAATATCATTTTCTCTAACAAAATATTGGTGTGCAAAAACACGGAAATCTCATCCCTGGCTGCATGCAAATTAAAAAATATCCATGATTGAAAATTACTTCAAAATTCATTCACATGAAAAATTTGAGATACAATTTTCAAATAAATTTCATTTGATTGAAATTTTTTCTATTCGATAGTGTGAAAAACGAAATTGTATGATATTCATATGTCAAGAAAATTTTCAGTAAAGCCAAAATTTATGGGTTAGGTCGTTGCAATCATCCGTATAATGTTACAATTTGCATTGTGTTTGTAGTTTGTTTGTTTATTCTGAAGATGACTCAATGAAAGAGTCGAAACATGTAAATTTTTAATATTTTTAATGTTTTTTTTTTCATTGAAATGACGCTTTTTAAGCAATTAATTGTACTTTAACATATGTTATGACATTTGTTTGGAATATATATTATTATGGTATAGTTAATAGTAAAGGCAATTAAAACTATTTTACTTACATTTCTTATTGGTCTTTTTAACGATTCGTGGACGGGAATGCACCAATCTCAGTTATTGTCATTGCCGTATTATTTATATTAATATATTTTACCCGGGAGGAACCTTATTATTGACACAAGCGAAGCCGGGTAGATCTGCTAGTAAAATATAAAAATAGTCGCCTTTGGCATCCCTGCATTATGCAATTTTTTAAATTTTGACCCGACCCCTGTCATTATTAAAACTCAATAGCCGATATGCGAGGTGGCAAATTATTTAGCTCGATGAGACGAATCGAATGAGCTATAAAATAGAAATTCGCCGCAACGGAATATAGTACCTTTACTTGTTATGATAATTAGAAGTTTATGACCTCCCACTAATTTACCGTACTATGTAGATTAATTTGATCCAGGTTAATAACGTTTCAACCCAGAAAATTTATTTGATGAATCTTTTTTTATTGAATTCTAGAGTTCTATATGGAATTTATTTGATTTAATTTCGTTTCTTAAATAAATTTCTGGTTCGAAACGTATGTGAATGAAGCAGGCTGACATTTTATTTCGTAATATTTCTCCCAAAAAATTTTCATGTAAAAAACAATAATGGAGATTGCTATAATTATGTATTTAAACTTTCCTTAAGTTATTTTGCCGATTGCTGTTTTATTGTTCTGATTACCAAAAAATAGAGCCATGTCTAATCATACATTTATCAGCGACAGAAAGTTAATTTCGCCCTCCCCCTACTTAAATAACGATGTTGATTCAGAGAAAAATAACAATTTTATTATTATAAGTCAGTCAATACATTGAATGGCATACAAATAAAGATTATAAAAGGAACATAACATAAATACATTGCATTTCATACAAAGAAAGACTATAATAATAGCAGAACATAAACACGGGGGTCTGAATACCGGCGGAGCAAACTTCCACCAGTAAAGAAGGAATGTGGATTTTTGAATTATTTTTGAGAGAAAGTTAGCATGAATAAAGTAATTAATAATATATAATTATTAATAATAAGTCAAATAATTCTATTTAAATTTACTGGTTGAAGGTTGAAACACAAATCATCAGGCGCTGCATGAATACATCACACGTTAAAAAATCAGTTAAAATATATAAAGAATATACAAGGGTAAATAAAGAATGCATTCTTTAATTGCCATTGGTAATTGCAACACTCGTAATAACGTTCTTTTCCAATTTGTCACTTTCATTTTAATATTTTTAAATAATTCTTTTTGCATAAGATATCGGAAGTCGATGCTTAACCAGGTACTTTAATACTTTTTCGAATTTGACTGCATTTCTTTTTCTTTTCTTTTTTTTTGGGGGGGGGGGCGGGGGGGGGGGCAACTTTCATTTTCGGAACCTGTTTTGAAAATAAATGTGTAAATTTAATGAAATTAATAAGCACGTAAAATCCTTCACTTAATACATACAATATTAATTAAAGCTGAACTTTTCTAGTATTTCTTGGCGTAAAATTGTCAAAGATCTTTTCAAAGTCAGCTTACTTAAGTTTTTTCAATACAGAAAATAATCATATAAGATAATTACTTTGCCCAAATTGAAATCTTAAATTATTTTTTATAATAAGTTTATCGAAGGTTCGTTCTTCAGAAGCCGCAATGTTTTCGTGCTCGAAGATCATGTACGATAGTAACAAAATTTTGTAACACTATCAGTAGCGTAGCCGGCGGTAGGGTTCAGATGCACTGGACACCACTAATTTTATAAAGTTTTCTTCGCCTTATCTAATCAGAGAATTTCCTGCTATATATCAGGCGAAAAAAACTTTTCAATTTTAGTGGTATGAAGGGCATTTGGACCCCCCACTCTGGCTACGCCACTGAACGCTATGGTCACGATATTTGTAGATAATTCACAAATGTAATTTTCCTATTACTGTTTATGATTATTCACAGTATATACGTATTGTTCAGTCAGTATAGAGAAAAGTTATATTTACCTTTGTTCGCAGACCATTTACGATACAATCACACCAAAGATGCGATTAGTATCGGAATAATTCTTCAGTGGTGTATTCAGAGGGTGGTCTGATAGGATTGTAGCCCCTCCGAAATTTGTAAAATACTAAGTTTAATTACGAAAGTTTAGCAAAATATAATGAAACCTGCTAGGATGAAATTTAAAAGGAACCAGAAAACCGTTTTAAACAGGTTTTCATCTTAGAAAGTGTGTTATTTCACGGAGACCATTTCAGCTATACACAGGCGCTATTTACGCGCTTCTTATTATGTAAAACGTGATATGTGGTGATTAAAAGTGCATTATTGTTTTTAGTTAGTTTAAAAAATATTAATAAAATGTTTGTACTTGCTATTTATCAGTTGAAAAAAATCTGTAATTTAAAGCAAAGTATGGATTGTGGCATCTTCTCAGTATGAACTGTAAAGTCTTGAACAATTTATTTTTATTTACTTAGATGCTTGGTACGTTATAGACTTGTTAATCGGCTCGTTAGAGCACTGTGATGTGCTATTTTATTGACATCTATATTAATATTATAAAGAAGTAAAGTTTGTTTGCTTGTTTGTAAGAGGTAATCTCGGGAACTACTGAACTGATTTCAAAAGTAATGGTATCAAGATGATTGTGTTAGTCCTCGTTCAAACATAGGCTATATCTTAAGTCGATGTCACTATCCCAAAGGGGGTGTAGGAGCAATAAACGTTCTAAAAATGCGATTTTGATGTTACTGAAATGCCTAGAAATATGAAATTTGGAATATTAGTTACTTCATAATGAAGGGTACGAATATTCTTTCCAACTGGACCAAATCATATTGTGACCTAATTACATGGTATACAGGAGTTTCCGTGTTAAAGTAGTTTCATCATGTAAATGCTATAGTTATAGCTCGGATGAATGAAACTAGCGCTGCAGTTCGCATCCAAGTCCAACTAATAAGAGTGAATTATGTCAACCAGGCATCGGTCCGGATAGCCTAACAGGTATGGCATTGGCACGGCACGCCAAGTATCCAGGTTCGATCCCTGGTCTGGACATTTTTCGCTCTGTTGGAATAAACTTCAACTGTGCTACTCCAGCCTTAAATATGATATTAGTTACTTATTAGATTTAAAGGATTTCTAAGAACACTTCTTAAAAAATTCGAAATTTAAAAGTTTTGATAATGCGCGAAGAGCGTTCTAAAAACGTTCTAAATGGCGATTTCTGTGCAATTTTAGGAAGTTTAAAATAGATTTTAAAAGTAATGGTTGTAAATTGATGTAACAGCCCTTGCTCTAACATAGACTCTATTTTATGTTTTTGTCACTACCACCTGGGGGTTTCAGGAACAAAAAATGTTCTATATTGTGGTTTTTGTGTTATGGAAGGGCCTAGAATCATGAAATTTGGAATGGTAGTTAGTTATAAGATATCAATGATCTCTAAGAACATTTCCTAAAAAATTCGAAATTTAAAAGGGGTGAAAATGCGCGAAAAGCGTTGTAAAAAAAGTTCTAAACTGCTATTTCTATGCAATCTCAGGAAGTACGCCACCGATTTCAAACATAATGGTGTAAAAATCGCGATGACAGCCCTTGCTCTAACATAGACTCTATTTTATGTTTATGTCACTACCACCTGAGGGTTGCAGGAGCAAAAAACTTTCTAAATTGCGGTATTTGTGTTATGGAAGGGCTTAGAATTATGAAATTTGGAATGCTAGTAATATTATAAAATATTGACATAAAAGGTTATTCTATGATTGCGTAACTTTTGGATTAGAAATAAACTTTATTTATATTTAAAATACATGATAAATCTAATTGAGTGATTCTGAATCTCGAATGCACAAAAAGCTTCCTATCAGCCACAAATTATGATTAAAAGAATTCAGAAAATACCATCAAATTTGGCAGTTTAAGCCGATTTTCAGAACGTTGGAGTCTTGGAAAAGTCACCTTCAGCTGCTATTTCAAATCTATGTCATTTAAACAAAAATGAAAAAAGCTATTCAATACTTAAGCATTGCAAGTGTCATGCATGTATAGCTCCAAAATGAGTCATAGAATGCGTTGAAGGAGGTGTGGGGGAGTGAGTGAGAACGCTCTTAAATATTTTTTAATTTCCTCTTTACATCGGTTTCATTTTCTATTTATTGAGATACCTTTTAATAGATAATTTTCAGTTTTAAAAAATGTGGTATAACCAGGTAATTATACTTGTTAATACCAAAAACCCGCCTAAAGCGAAACTTTTCCCAGTCCCATGCAATTCCATCTTAGCAGGTTTGATTGTATAATAGATGCGTTACCTGCTTTGATAAAAACCTGTTTAAAAAAGCTGATTTTTTCCTATTTCTTGTGATCCCCTTTTAGAAAATTTTACTATATTGCAGCCCACTAGTTAATGATAAGTCTAGATACGACATTGGCCTTCTTTAACACTAGAACCGACGTAGCGGTCATTTTGACCGCTACCAAAGAAAAATATTTTGATTATCACCAGAAATTTCCTTCTAAAATAAGTTTAAAATGCACCTCGGAGAAATAAGTTAAATAAATATGTTAAGTAGTTTCAATTAAAATTTCCGGTGTAAAATATTTTTATAACACTTCAGTAAAATTTCCGGCGATTCTAGTGTTAACACTAGAAAGCCCGCGAGCAGTCATTTTGACTGCTACCAAATGAATATATCTCGATTCGAACCAGAAATTATTTTACAAAACTAGTTTAAATGATACAAAGGAAAAAAACTAGTTAAATGGATAAGTTAATAATTTAAAATAAAAATTCTGGTGTGAAATATTTTTCTAAAACTTGAGTAAAATTCTCGGTCTTTCTAGTGTTAAGAATATAAATGAAATTTTTGAAATAGCCCACATAGCATTTTTAGTTTGCAGAAATTTTGCAGAAGTCTTGCTTTGAAAACCTGCGAAGTTGCAGCAAGCTCAGCATGAGAAGACTGAAAGTCCGTAACAAGACGGCAGCAAGATAACGCAAACGCCGAGTCACCACACTTTGAACTTGCAGCTAACTTGTCATGAAAGTTAAATTCATGCTGTAACAAATTTATTGCAAATTAACGGCAAACAAGTAATCAAAAATACTGCAAACTTACTGCAAAGTAGTAATCTTTCCAAGCCACATTAACTGTTTACAACTTTACATTATAAGTTTAACCCCTTCGGAGGGGTCCATAGACCTGATCAGGTATATTGATGCATACGCACCATTAACGCTTTCCGACGCAGTGTTCCCGATTCGGGATAGCTAATTTTAATTCCAAACTTACAAACGGCACCAAGAATATTTTAATAAAGTTTTGCATTAACAATGAAAGTATAAAGTAACTAGTTTTTAATTTCTAAAAAAGTCGTACATAAATTCCAGTGTCAATCGATGATTTCATCACTTTATGACAAAATTTGTCCGCGCCGGAAAGGGTTAAGGCAAAGCGATATAAGTAAGCGTACAAGCTTAGTACTGGAATCGGGCGTAAATTAACACAGTTGCGCCATCTTGTGGACGGGGTGATACTCAACATACGCGGGCTTTTAGTGTGACGTCATATATGACAGGATATCTATCATCTGCGAATATTTTCTAAATCTTTAGTCACTCATGGAACTGAGTTTTGTTTACCACATTTATTGCAAAATATTGCCGTAGCGAGAGCGGCGTCCAGATGCACTTGACACCACGAAGTTTTCTTTGCCTTGTCAGAAACATTTCAGCTATTAATGAAGGTGAAACAACTTTACAATTTTAGCGCTGTGAAGTAAGAAAACAGTTAGGCATCTTCCTGTAGTTTAACCCCATCCGCTACGTGGCGTGCGACCTTGATTGATGTGGCCTCTCCCATTTAAGATAGGACGCTTACTTTGGGGTTTGCATGCATCGTTTTTACCACCATAAACAAGTTAGGGTAATATTTGTACTTGTCAATTCGAGCCTTTTTTTGGTATTTGATAAGTATAGCGTTTAAAAAAACGGTGCCAACCGAATAAAATTTCTGCAATTTCTGCGTATCTGCTGATTGTTTAATTTCTCAACAGAGGGATTTTTTGCTTTCGTCACTTTCGTGAATTAAAGACAGTCTTGCCATCAGTTTCACAACTAACTTCTCATGCAAGTGGGTGATGGTATACCTTGCGAGCAGTGTTGCCAGATGGGCTACTTTTTTTAAATTCATATTCTTGATTGGCACCACTTTTTTGAAATGGTAAAATGCGCCTTATTTAATAACATATTAATTAAGGCGAAAACAAAGGTAATTTTACCGTTTCAAAAAAGTGGTGGCAATCCAGAAATCTGAATTTAAAAAAAGTAGCCCACTGGCAACACTGCTTGCAAGAGATTTCCTGCGAATTTCTCAATTCAAATTTGTCGCGGCATGATAATATCAGAAAAAGTCAAACTTGCTCCTAATGTTCATATTATCTGGGAGGGGTCGTCTACATAATAAAAAATGCATTAACTTCGATTTTTCAAATGTTAAAATGCACATTTGATAACATATTTCAGTTTCTTGGATGAAGATAGCCCGTAAAAAGGTATAGTTTATGTATTTTTTTAATAAATCTTTTCATAGAGTTAAAAAAAAGTTAAGGGAAAAATAGGACATCAAAGGCAATCCTGCATGTTCACCAGTAAAACTATAGAGGCAGCGTTATCCCATATCACCGCTTCGTGAATGCTAGGCCTGAGCGCTGACAGAAAAATGGCGGCTGTCGTAGGCAGATTTTTTTAGGCGTATGTACGGTCCCCGAAAACTGCACACCAGTATTTTCTTAAAGTTATCGTTGACTTATTTTTTCTCAAAAATATTAGGCCGAAAAAACCTTTAGAAATTAAGTGGTAATATATTCAAGGGACCATAAAAACGCTGAAACAAGGTTGCCAGTTTGGCCTCCAATTTTAATCTGAAATTTCAAATTCATGCCGAAAATTTCGAAAGGAGAATTTTTACTTTATGTGATCGTTAAATGTCTCTTATTAATTAAAGCATCAAGTGCTATTCTTTTTTCTGGTATAAACACTAAATTTCTGGAAGAAAAAAAAAATGGAGACCATACTGGTAACCCTGCGCTGAAATAAATCCGCCTGAAACATAGTCCGCCATTTTTGGGTCAGCGCTTTGGCCTAACATTCAAGGCGCGATGTCCATATTCATAACTGCTCTAATTGACCATAACAAGTTTCATAGTTCCGCTTACAAACATGAAATTAAATAAATATGAAACATTAAATAAATTTTCTGGTTTCAAACGAGTTAAATTGACCCAGATTTTATAAATCAACTGTCAGAGGCTGCCATAAGCATGCAATAGTAAATTATCCCTTTCAGGGGCAAAGCACTTCTGTTGCTAAAATGTTCAAATGACTGATTGACACCTTGATTTACGAACAAACGTATATGAAAATTTGTAAAAGCTTTTCTTCGCTTACATTATAAAAAGCAAAACTTAATTCCAAAATTCTGGTGCCAATCTGGCATTTGGAAATAAAAATTAAGTGGTATCTATAATATACCGGTTCCCTTCAAGGGGTTTAACCCCTTAATCGTCGCGCCCGTGACTGTCACGGGCGGTGTGGGCTTCTTTTCTTTTATTCAGCTTGTTTTATTCCAACCAGTTTTTTTTTAAATAATGCAGTTGGCTTTATTCTCTCGACATTTTATCTGCCATTAAATGAAGAAAATATTTCGACTTGAAGAAAGTGGTGGCAATCAAACAATCTGAATTTAAAAAAAAAAGTATTCGACACTTATTAGGCGTGACGATTAAGGGGTTAAACATACGACGATCAATGTACTATTTCTAATTGCTAAAAGGTGTAAGATTAAAACTTTAAAAACAGTAAAATGTTCCGTTACATGTTCCGCTCTACCCGAGTCATTTTCAAAACAATTATTACAAATTAAAGGTGTTACAACAAATTAAAGGTGTCAATTTGCTATATATTTACGATCAACATGATTAAAAAAAGCTGTCAAAACATAAACGGGTATTGTTTTTAATGCCTCTATTTTAAATATTAATCCATGAATCTAGCTTTTTATTGATTTTAAAGTGGAAAACTATTTGATACTAAAAGATTTTTTTCAATATATTAACGAGATTAAAAAAACACATTTTAAACTAACTAAAGATGAAGCGGATATATTACAGCTAATGTTAAATTATATACAACTTACTTTTAAAAAAAACTAAAACAAAGGAAAGTAATATCTAAAATAAAGTAAACGCGTATGCCTAAATCTTGTTTTATCTCTGAGACAATATTTCGCAGTTGAAAAGAACAGGTATGCCGTAACTTGATATATTTCTTCAAATAACGACTGCTTCCCTAGAGGATTTCTGTATATATATATATATATATATGAAACGGGTTTTCAAATTCCTTTCTTTTGTGAAAAAAAAGAAATGAAAGGAAATGAAAAAGAAAGATAGAAATCTTTTCATAAAACGATACAGGAAAAATGTAATCTTTTGAAGAAATAAGTTTATTTTTATTCTCAGAGTCTATATTTATTCTTTAAATGTACTTTTCATAACTTTCTTTACTAAACGAACTTAATTCACCAAATGGTTTTAAAATTTCATTTTCTGTTTTGTAATTTTAATAAATCTTTTTAAAATTTTATAATATTTCACATCTGTTGTGAAAAATTATAATATTAATACTTATAAGAATAATATAAGTAAATAACAATATAATTTTTTTTAAATATTTTTATAAAAATCAATTTTTTTAGTTAAATTACACTATGTAACAATTTTTCAAAAAAGTTCTGTTGCTGGTTTAATAGTATTGGATTCTGTGTAATTGAGAAGCAAGTATGTAGAAAAAAGTAGTTATAGTTTCTTTTAAAAGAATTATGTGCGCTTTATACGACAAACATACATAAAAATAGAAAGATAAAATCTGAAAGTATAGGTGGGCGTTATACGCCAGAATATTCGGTAAGCATTAAACAGGGTTCGCACGCTATTAAGCCACGCACCATTTTGTAAGGACTCTACCACCAGTATTATTACAAAGATCATTTCCTTCACGATTCATTAGCTAGAAGATAATTTTATGCGATTCCTGGTGGTAGAGTCCTTACAAAATGAAGGTGGCTTAAAAGCGTGCGAACTCTGTTAAATTAGGACAATAAAAATAAAATAATGAAAATAAAAGTTTTTGTTTAATTAAATTGTTTAAAGAATGTATATGTTTTAATCTAGTCTGTTTTCATTTCTTTATTTACTTTTTTCCCATCTTCTGCATACTTTCCTTTAGATCTTTTTTAAAGATGTATATTTTATGTCATCAAATACTCTATATCCTTTTACAAAACACATTTTCTTTTTATGCTTCTTTCAATTTCCCTCGCTGCATCTTTTAATAAGTTTATCTTCTTTTCCTGGTTCCTTTTAATATGTCTTTCGTAATTCTCTCTTTTTTTTTTTTCCTAAATGGCAACATCTCATTATTTGAATTTTTACTTTACCTGTTGATTTTATTTTTAAGAATTCTGATACTTAACTTTACAATGGAAAAACTACTACTATTTTTTTCTTGTTATACTGCTAATGTTTTTTTTTTAAACTTTTTCACAATAATCTGTAAATACAATGTAACAGATTTTTTCTGAGATCATATAATCTATCTACTCAATAATTTTACTTGATTCACAGAAAAGAACATAATAAAATACAACTCTAACACATAAGATAAGTATTAAATTATTTGATTGCAATCCTGTCTTCATATAAAATTTTGTTTGTTTTGATTATTGAAAACACAAAAACGACATAATGTACAAAACAAGCGGAAATTAAAATCCGTAACCAAAACCAATTCCGCTGCTTTTAAGAGTGCCTCTTTTAAGCTATTAATAGGGATATTTGTGAATAATTTTTCAAAATTATAAGTTCGGATAGAATCGATGATACTTCTTTTTAATTTTTCAGCAATTTCATAACTATTAGAAACACATTCTCTCTTTATATTTGTACTTTAACAAACGTTTTTAAGTAAATCTTCAAATTTCCTATTAAAATTATTGCCTATACTATTGACATTACTACAAATAAGCCTATATTTAGTAGGTACTTTATGAAATTTGGAAGTAATAAATAAAAACGGTAATGACAATTTTTTATTATGGGGGAGAGGGAATCTTCATATAGATATATATAATAATTATATATATATATATATGCATAAACCATTATAAACTAACACAAATGATCGTTTATAATTCGGAATATGCAAATTAAAAGTGCTTTATCCTTTATAAAAAAATATTAAAAATGTATTGTAATAACAAGTTAGACAAAGAATTGAAAATACAGTAAAAAACAGTATATCATAAGCATATTCGAAGAATTGAAATATTTGTGGAACCAAGGCAGAATCGTCAGGCCGAAATTACCTTAAGTTCCACAAATAACATGTACGATTTCATCCTTTCATTAGCCATAACAATCTAAAAAATGCAAGTCTATATTGCTATACTTTCGCTTTCAATTGTCACAAATTCTTATTGAAATATTATTTCTTATTATTAGGGGTAATATATTTTCAAAGTACAGCAAAGATTAGCCAATTTTTTTTTATATGTATATACAGGACGTCCCAGCTAAGATGTTGCAAATCTCGAGAGGAGGTAGGACGACTCGGAATCGCATAGGAATGCCGGGTCAGAAACGCCTTCCTGACCTAGTAAGGGCATTGACAGTGTCGCCAAAGGGCTACTTTTTTCAAATTCAAATTTCTTGATTGGCACCAGTTTTCTGAAATGGTAAATTTTCCAATCTTTTCTCCTTAATTATTATGTCATTGAATAAGGCGAATTTTACTATTTCAAGAAACTGATGCCAATCATGAAATCTGAATTTTAAAAAAGTAAGCCACTGGCAACACTGGGCTTTGAAAAGGCTGGATCACACAAAGCTGATCTTTACCCTGGCCTTTTTTAAATATTTGGAAAAATGGTTATTGACTTCTGTCAGGGTAAGAAATCAAAAACATATCTGAAGCTTTTTATTAGTTGAATCTTGCATTTTATTCATTTTCTGATTGTTCGATACAGTAATCTGTATTTTTCCTTCACTTTCAACAGAGATGGATATTTCTGTTGCCACTATGACAAAAAAGCAATGAAAACTACAAAAACAAAAAAATAATAAGTCAGAAACAAATTGAGATACAGCTTTCAAACAAATTACTTTTAAAAGTACATTTTTTTCTCTATACGACGGTGTAAAAAGTAATATTGTGGGATATTTAGAAGTTTAAGAATGAAATTTCATTTAAAATTGGTCGTCAGATTTCCGACGATAGAAAAGCCTTTTCCCGAACAGCCAATGAAATGCTCGGATAATACGTAAGTTTCAGGTGGATAATACGTAAGTTTCAGGAAATCTGACGAGTCGCAGGCGATTTTCGTCGCTTGCAATTTTTGCATGTAATAACGCTATTAATGTTTAATTCATGGCGTACGTAATGTATGATCAACTTCGTGCGATTTTTTATGTCTTAAATTTTAGTCTTTAAAAAAATCATTTTCCAAATGGTCGTTGTAATTTGTTAAATTGCCTTTTTTTTCATTCTGATTTCTTGATTTCCACAGCTATTTTTAAATGATAAAATTCCACTTGTTTAATGCCATATTAATTAAGTTGAAAACAAGGAGAATTTCACCATTTCAAAAAACTGGTCCCTATCAAGAAATCTGAATTTTTAAAAAAGTAGCCCGCTGGCAACACTGTTAATGCCCTTACTGGGTCAGGAAGGCGTTTCCGACCCGGCATATATATATATATATATACTATTATAAAGAAGTAAAAATTGTGTGTTTGTTAGAGGTAATCTTTGGAGCTACTGAGCCGATTTCAATAGTAATTGTATCAAAATGATGGTGTTAATCCAACTTAGAACATAGGCTATATTTCACGTCGTTGCCACTACCCCAAGGGGGGTGCAGGCGCAAAAAACGTTCTAAAAATGCGATTTTTGTGTTTACTGAACAGCCTAGAAGTATGAAATTTGGAATATTATTCACTTATAAGATATAAAGAACTTCTAAGAGCAGTTCTTAAACAATTCGAAATTTAAAAGGGGTGAAAATGCGCGAAAAGCGTTCTAAAAACATTCTAAATGGTGGTTTCTACACAATCTCAGGAAATACCAAACCGATTAAAAAAAATTGTGTCAAAATGATGATGACAACCCTTGCTCTAACATAGGCTATGTTTTATGTCGGTGCCACTATCTAAAGGGATGCAGGAGCAAAAAACGTTCTAAAAATGCGATTTATGCGTTACTGAAGGGCCTAGAAATATGAAATTTGAAATATTAGTTACTTATTAGATATAAAGGATTTCTAAGAACAGTTCTTAAACAATTCGAAATTTAAAAGGGGTGAAAATGCCCAAAAAGTGTTCTAAAAGACGTTCTAAATGGCGGTTTCTACACAATCTCAGGAAATATCAACCGATTTAAAAGATAATGGTGTCAAAATGATGGTGACAACCCTTGCTCCAAGATAGGCTATATTTTATGTCGATGCCACTACCCCAAAGGGGGTGCAGGATCAGAAAACTTTCTAAAAATGCGATTTTTGCGTTACTGAAGGGCCTAGAATCATGAAATTTTGAATGGTCGTTACTTATAAGATGTCAAAGAACATAGAACATTAGAACTCTAAGAACATTTCCTTAAAAAATCGAAATTTAAAAGGGGTGAAAATGCACGAAAAGCGTTGTAAAAAACTTTCTAAATTGCGATTTCTATGCAATCTCAGGAAGTACTGAACCGATTTCAAATATAATGGTGTAAAAATGATGGGGACAGCTCTTGCTCCAAGATAGGCTATATTTTATGTCTATTTCCATTACCTCAGTGAAGATGCAGGAGCAAAAAACGATCTAAAAATGCGATTTTTGAATTATGGAAGAACCTAGATTCATGAAATTTTGCATGGTATATATTTATTAGATATAAATGATCTCTAAGAACATTTCATTAAAAATTTGAAATTTAAAAAAGTTGAAAATGCGCGAAAAGCGTTCTAAAAACGTTCTAAATGCCGATTTGTGAGCAATCTCAGGAAGAATCAAACTGATTTCAAAAGTAATCGTAGGAAATTGATGCTGACAGCCTCTTCTCTAACATAGAGGCTATTTCATGTCTGTGTCACTATCACTTGGAGATAGCAGGAGCTAAAACATTGTAATTTTAATTTTTTGTGATCGGTAGGGGCTAGTAACTTGAAATTAAACGAGGTACATTTTAATTAGATATAAACGATCTTTAAGAACAGTTTAGAAAAAAAATTAGAAATTTAAAAGGGATGAAAATGCGTGAAAAGCTTTCTAAAAATGTTCGAAATGGCGATTTCTACTCAATCTCAGGAAATACCAAACCTATTTCAAAAGTAATGGTTGCAAATTGATGGTGACAGTCCCCGCTCCAATATAGGCTATGTTTTATGTTGCTGTCAGGAGCAAAACATGTTCTAATTTGTGTTTTTTGTACAACTGAGGGGTCTAACATTTTGAAATATGGCATGGTGTTTACTTACAAGATGCAACTGCTTTCTAAGAACAGTCGTAAGAAAATTCCAAATTTAAAAATATGAAGTGGGCGAAAAGCGTTCTAAAAAAGTTCTAAATTTCAGTTTTTATGCAATCTTATCAAATACCAAACCGATTTGAAAAATAATGGTGACAAACTGTTGGTGATAGAACCTGCTCAAACATAAGCTATATTTTATGTCTGTGCTTCTACCACCAGAGGGTTGCAAGAGCAAAAAACTTTCTAAATTGCGAATTCTGTGATACTGAAGAGGCTAGAAACTTTAAATATGGCATGGTAGTTACTTATAAAATATAAATGCCCTCGAAGGACTGTCGAAAATAAATTCGAATTAAAAAGGTGTGAAGCGAGGGGGGAGATGCGAAAAGCGTTCTAAAAAAGTCCTAAATTACGATTTCTATGCAATTTCAGGGGAAATAGTTAATAGTTGCGAATCAACGGTAATAGTCTCTGATCCTGCACAGACTATTTGCCGACGGTTCTACCACCTAAGGTTCACAGGAACAACAAACGTTCTAAAAAAGACTTTTCAAAGCTTTCTAAATTACGTTTCTGTGGAATATTAGGAAATAACAAACCGATTTAAAAAATAATGTTGGCAAATTAATGGTGACAATTCCTAATTCAACATAGCTCTTTATGTTGAGAGAGGTGGTAGAACTTGGAATTTGACATGATGGTTAATTTTCAGATGTAAGAAGATGGTTTCTAAAAAATTCAAAACTTCAAATGAATACTGAAATGAGCGTATTAATTGAGCATAAAAGTTTCAAAATATTTTCTAAATCATCATTTATTTAGTTTTATTTCTCTTTATTAATTTAAGTCTCATTTCTGCCTAATGGAGCGTAATAATGAAGTTTAGTCAAATTGTGTTTTAAATAGTAATTTTTGAATTATTCCTAAAAATATAATTTCTTTTAATAAAAATTACACATATAAATATCACTTGGCATATTTCAAATATTACGCGAGCGAAGCCGCGGGGTTTGCTAGTATATATATAAACAAGCAAAAATAAAATATTGAGGTTTGTTTCATAATTGGTTATATCATTTGGCAAAAAATCTTACTTTCTTAAGCCCGAATTGCGCCAAGCCTTTTAAAAAAAGTGCCAAAGCCGCTCTGACAAACAAGTACCATTACATTACTACATTACTTTCAATGAAGTAAAAGATTTTTTTAATAAAATAACTTCATGTATACATTTGTTTGAAACTAGACTGATTTCTTTTATTTTTTTCCCTCACGCTTTTACATCTCTACTTCTGAACCTCTATGGAATGTTTTAACATGCGTATCTTTCATCACTTGCTCTGTATCTTTTTTTTTTTATGACTACCATCATTACCCTTGCTGCACTTATTAATGAGTTTATATTTTTTACCAGGCTTGTTTTAATGTATGTCTTACGTTTTGGAAGGCATTTTTTGTTTCCCAAATGGCAAGATCTCGTTATTTGCATTTTTACTTTATCTGTTTATTTTTTATTTAAGATTCCTGACGTCTAGTTTTACAAAGGAAGAAATGTTTTTTTTATTAAGTCTTACTGCTAAAGTATTTTTAAGTTTTTTTGTACAGAATATCAACAAATAATGAAAGAGATTTTTTTTTATCATATAATCCATTTCTTCAGTAATTTTGCTAAGTCTCTGAAGTCTATAATAACAAAAAAAAAAATCACCGTTGGATTATATAAGTATTAAAATTTTTGCTTGCAATCTTACAGGTTAATAGGTAAAATAATAAGGTTTGTTTTCTTTTAATTTTCATTTGCTTTTTTAATAATTAATGCTGTAACGACCAGAAGCAATCAATTTGTTAGTGATCAAATGAAAACAAATGTCAATTAGCACCAGAAATGTGTTCCTAAAATAAGTTAAATATATAAGTTAGACAGCATTTTTGATATAAAATATTTTTTGTAAAACTTGAATAAAATTTTAGATCGTAGTAGTGTTAATATAATAATTGGCATTTTAAAAGAATCATATTATTATCATCATGAATAATAAATTTAGATTGTAGTTCTATTAACCCCTTAACCCTTTGAAGGGCGGTGGAATATAATATTTCCCACCTAATTTTAATTCCGAAACGCCACAATGGCATCGAAATTTTGGAATGAAATTTTGTTTTTTAATTGTTGCGTGGAAATATTTTAAGGAAATATTTTATTTATTTTTAAATAAATTTGTTTTTAAATCCCGGTGAGAATCGATGTTTTCAACATTTTATTAACCCTTTGAGGGGTGCCATTTGCAGTCTGCAAACGGTTAAATTTAATGCCTAAATTGCCGAATTGCACCAGTAAAATTTTAGTACAATTTCGATTTGATAATCTACGCGAAAAACAGCTGTTGCTGATTTTCAAATAAATTTGTTTGCTAATTGCGGTACGAATTAATTATTTGAGCATTTTTTGATCAAAAATGCTTTGCCCCTGAAAGGGTTAACATAAACGTATCGCCACTGAAATGGTTAAACATAAGCCCGATAAGTGTAAGCTACTTTTTTTTAATTCGGATTGTTTGATTGCCACCTCTTTTTTCAAGTAGAAATATTCATCTAATTTAACAGCAGATAAAATGGCGCGAGAATAAAACAAATTACACTATTTTAAAAAACTGGTGGGAATCAAGCAATCTGAATTTTACAAAGTAGGCTAAATGCACATGAAATAATAAGGTAGTTAATGAATAAACTTCATCGGTGTTGCCGAAAAGAAAATCGCTATTCAAAATTTTCTTATTTGAATTCAATGTTTCTCAATAAAAAAAATCCGCCAGACTCTGAACTTCTCTGATATTGATGAACTCTGAACTTCATGAATAGATTTGTTTGAATCTAGACTGATTTCTATTTTTTTTCCCCTGATACTTTTACACCTCTATTTCTTGAATCCCCTATGGAATGTTTTAACATGCACATCTTTCATCCCTTACTCTGTATCATTTTTTTAATGATTACCATCGTTACCCTTGATGCACCTATTAATGAATTTATATTTTTTACGTGACTTCTTTTAATGTATATGTCTTACGTTTTGGAACGCATTTTTTATTTCCCAAATGGCGAGATCTCTTTATTTGCATTTTTGCTTTATATGTCCATTTTTTATTTAAGAATCCTTATGCCTTGTTTACAAAGGAAGAAAAACTTTTTTATTAAGTCTTACTGCTAACGTATTTTAAAGCTTTTTTGCACAGTAACATCAACAAATAATGTAACAGATTTTTTTTCTTTGATCATATAATGCATTTCTTCAGTAATTTAGCCAAGTCTCTGGAGGCTATAAGTCTGTAATAACAACAAAAAAATCGCAAGTAGATTACACAGGTATGAAAATATTTGCTTGTAATCTTACATTCATATAAAGTTTTGTTTTGTTTTCCTTTTCAGTTGTTTTTTTTTTTTTTTTTTTTACTTCTTTCTTTTAATTAACGCTATAACGACCATCAGCAGTCAATTTTCAGCGACCAAATAAAAAAAATGTCAGTTAACATGAAATTTCTTCATAAAATGAGTTAGATGTATAAATTAGACAATTCTAGATAACATTTTTGATATAAAATATTCTTTGTAAAACTTGAGTACATTTTTAGGTCGTAGTAGTGTTGATATCATTAGTAACATTTCAAAGAATCATATTATTATGACGAATAAAAATTTAAATTCTAGTTCTATTAACACCTTAAGCGCCGGGACCGGAAAATGTAGGCTATTTTTTTTTTCGAATTTTTTGATTGCCACCACTTTTTTGAAGCAGAAACATTCACCTTATTTAATGGCAGATAAAATTATGCGAGAATAAAGCCAATTACTCTGTTTAAAAAAACTGGTGGAAATCAAGTAATATGAATTAAACAAAAGTAGCCTACCCTGCCGTTAAATACACGGGGGCGAGAATTAAGAAGTTAACTCTTTCAGGGAAAGTAATTGCGTTGCTGTAATGCCGAATTTCTACCGGAATCTTCCAAAATTTTTATTTCAAAACAAGGAAAAGCAAAATTACGATTTTTTTTCCATCAAAGTTAGAAAAGTAAAAATTTAATAAAAATTTTCTTGTGCAAATCTTTATTAATCGTAGGTAGCATATAATATATCCCACCGCACCTCAAGGGGTCAATGAAGTGCCTTCATCAGTGTTGCCGAAAACAAAGTTGCTATTCAAAATTTTCTGGTGTAAATTCAATATTTCTAGAAGAAGAAAAAAAAATCGGAAAGATCCGGCAACACTGAATTTCATGTATACATTTGTTTGAATCTAGACTTTATTATTACTTTTTCCTTACACGTTTACACCTGTACTTCTGAATCCCCTATGGAATGTTTTAATGTGCGTATCTTTCATCGCTTAGTCTGCATTTCTTTCTTTTTTTAATGACTGCCGTCATTACCCTTGCTGCACCTATTAATGAGTTTAGATTTTTTATGTGACTCGTTTTGGAGTGTATTTTTTGTTTCCCGAATGGCAAGATCTCGTTATTTGTGTTTTCACTTTATACTCGTATGTCAATTTTTTATTTAAGAATCCTGATGCCTAGTTTTACACAAAAGAGCAAGTACTTTTTTTTATTGAGACTTACTGCTAATATATTTGTAAGCTTTTTTTGTACGTTAACATCAACAAATAAGGTAACAGATTTTTTTTCTTTTGATCATATAAACCATTTCGCAGTAATTTAGCTAAGACTCTGAAGGCTGTAAGTTTGTAATAACAACAACAAAAAAAAATCACAAGTGGATTACACAAATCTTAAAATCTTTGCTTGTAATTTTACATTCATATCAAATTTTGCTTTGTATTCCTTGTCATTTGTTTTTTTTTTTGTAATTAGCGCTATAACGACCAACAGTAGTCAATTCGTCAGTGAACAAATATAAAAATGTCAAGTAACACCAAAAATTTCTTCATAAGATGAATTAAATGTTTAAGTTAGACAATTTTACAAGGAGAGGGCCAACCTTGTTAATCACAGATTTTGATTATTTTAATAAATGTTGTAGGGTAGAGACCCCTTAGTGTCAGGTTCAACGGATTTTATCCAACGCTCCTTTGTTCTTGAGAAACAGGGGTGTCTAATAATAGTACACAACTTAAATACTTACATTGCAACCGCAATGATAGGTTGGTCTTAGCTCAGTTGGTACGGCGTTCACTGGCTAATCTGCGGCCCGGGTTCGGTACCCGAACGCGCTACATTTCTTTTTCTCATTTTTTGTTTTATAAATATACTTGTAATTATAATTTAATAATTTCAATTACAAATTTTAATATCATACATTAAGTATAATGTTAACAAACTTAAATTTATCATTTTTTTTTTTTTTAAACTATTATTTCTCATCCTTTAAAGAGGTTTAAAAAGAAATTGGATCTATTATTGAATGATAAAAATTCCAAAATCGTGACAAAATATCATACATTAAGTATAATGTTAACAAACTTAAATTTATCATTTTTTTTATTTTTAAACTATTATTTCTCATCCTTTAAAGAGGTTTAAAAAGAAATTGGATCTATTATTGAATGATAAAAATTCCAAAATCGTGACAAAATATGTTGTGGTGCCATCTAGTTATGATAAAATAAAAGAATATTCAAATAAAATAAAAATAAGAGCAGAAAAAAGATAAAGGTGAGAGCAAAATAATTGAAAGCGCAAGCATACGTATTACAAATTTAAAAATCTTTAATATGCAAAAAATCAGTTGTAATTTAATTCTGATGCTAATTTTTAATATAATTGTGCTTGTTACTTTAAAAACAGAATAATAGTACTATCGCATTGGCTTTCTTTGTTAAAGCAATGCGTAAGTGATGTTTCTTTAAAATCACGAATTGACACAATTGCTCAATATCATTGCATCGATAAAGAATACATGAAATACATTTTAAAAGTGATTTTTAAAAAATTAACAGTTTTATGATGTTTTATACATCTATTCAGTTAAAAGTAAAAAATTAAATAGGTTAAAATTATAATTGATATGCAATATTATAAATTTTAATTGACAATGAGATTATTAATTATACTTACAAGTATATTTATAAAACAAATGTAGCAGACTCAGGTATCGAGCACGGGCCCACAGACCAGCCGGTAAACGCCATACCAACTGAGCTACGACCAACCTATCATTGCGGCTGTAAAGTAAGTGTTTAAGTTGTATACTACTATTAGACACCCCCCCCCCCCGGTTTCTCAAGAACCAAGGAGCGTTGGATAAAATTCGTTGAACCTGACACTAAGGGGTCTCTACCCTACAACATATATTAAAACAATCAAAATCTGTGATTAACAAGGTTGGCCCTCTCCTTGTTAGATAATATTTTTGATATAAAATATTTTTTGTAAAACTTGAGTAAAATAGTAGGGTGTAGTAGTGTTAATATAATTATTAACATTTAAAAGAATCACATTATTATCACGAAGAAAAATCTAAATTCTAGTTCTGTTAACCCCTTAAGCGTCGCGCTCGATAAGTGTAGGCTATGTTTTTTAAAAATTCGGATTGTTTGATTGCCACCACTTTTCTGAAGCAGAAATATTCACCTTATTTAATGGCAGATAACATGACACGAGAATATAGCCAATACGATTAATGAAGATTTGCAACAGAAAAAATTTATTAAATTTTACTTTTCTGACTTTGGTGGAAAAAAGACGTGAAACTGCTTTTCCATACTTTGCAATACAATTTTTGAAAGATTCCGGTGTGAATTCGACATTATAGTAACGCAATTACTTGCCCCTCAAAAGGAAAAACTATTTTAAAAAATTGATGGGAATCAAGCAATCTTAATAAAAAAAAAGTAGCCTATACTGGCCTAAGTCTATACTGGCCAGTATACAGTAGTCTATACTGGCCTACTGTAAATAAGCCAGTTCTATACTGGCCTATTTACAGTATAGAAAAAGTAGTCTATACTGGCCCTTTAAGGTTTTTCGACCCCTTAAGGGTGTCGAAAAAAAAATCGACACCCTTAATTACACGGTGTCGATAATTAAGGGTTTATTGAAATAACTTCCTGTATACATTTGTTTGAATCTAGGCTAATTTTTTTCCCTTACACTTTTACACCTCTACTTCTGAATCCCTTTTGAATTTGGAGTCGACAATTAAGGGGTTATTGAAATAACTTCCTGTATACATTTGTTTGAATCTAGGCTAATTTCTTTTTTTTTTTCCCTTACACTTTTACACCTCTAATTCTGAATCCTATTGAATTTTAGAGTGCGTATCTTTCATCACTTACTCAGTATCTTTTTTTTTTTTTTTTTTTTTTTTTTTGTGACTACCATCATTACCCTTGCTGCACCTATTAATGAGTTGATATTTTTTTTACCTCGCTTGTTTTAATATACTATGTCTTACGTTTTGAAATGCATTTTTTGTTTCCCAAATGGCAAGATCTCGTTATTTGCATTTTTACATTATATGTCCATTTTTTATTTGAGACTCCTGATGTTTTACAAAAGAAGAAATACTTTTTGATTAAGTCTTATTGCTGATGTATTTATAACATTTTGGTTAGTGACATCAACAAATAATGCAACAGATTTTTTCCTTTGATCATATAATGCATTTCTTCAGCTTCTGAAGGCTATAAGTTTATAATAACAAACAAATCACAAGTGGATTACAGAAGTATTAAAATCTTTGCTTGGAAACTTACATTCATATAAAGTTTTGTTTTGTGTTCCTTTTCATTTGCTTTATTATTGTTATTATTATTATTGTTATTAATGCTATTACGACCAGCAGCAGATAATTTGTCAGTGACAAAATGAAAAAAAATGTAAATTAGCACCAGAAATTTCTTCATAAAATAGTATGAGTTAGACAATTTTAGACATTTTTTATATAAAATATTTGTTGTAAAACTTGAGTAATTTTTTTCCGTCGTAGCAATGTTAATATAATTATTAATATTTAAAAGAATCATTTTATTATCACAAATGAAATTTTAAAATATTATTACAATGTTAATTAGTACATCTTATGCATCGCGCAGGATAAGTGCAGGCTCCTTTTTTTTAGTTCAGATTATTCGATTGACACCACTTTTTTGAAGTAAAAATATTCAACTTATTTAATGGCATTTAACCATTAAATGCGTGATTTTTTATTTTGTTTTGAAAAAATTATATATGAACCACTGAAAGGTTTATTATACAGGAAAAATAAAGAAAAAAATTCAGAGAAACATTTTCCATATAATTCGTCGATCTTTTCTTCTGTTGCACATCTGCAATACAGGTAAAAACTATTGTGTGTCTATTTTACGCTAAAATGTTGCAAATTAGTACATATTTTAATGATAGAATACGTTCTATAAATCACGTAGTTCAGAGAATCCGACTTTACACCAGAAAGTTTCAATGGTTAATTTCCCTTTATTTAAATACGGAATGTCTGTTATTAATAATACAAATATTTCTGTTTTAATTTTCTGGTGGTAATTAGGTATAAGAGAATAATAATAAAAATATATAAAATTCAAAACATTGTTGTTTGCATATATGCGAAGCTGCGCACTATAGGATTAAAACGACGCGAGAAAAAAAAAAAAAAGACCAATTAAACTGTTTCAAAAAATGGTGGGAATCAAGCAATTCGAATTTTTAAATAATGGCCTACTTTGACCGTGAAAGTCACTGAGGCGAGAATTATGGGGTTAATGGAATAAATTCATCAGTGTTATTAAAAAGAAAATTGTTATTCAAAATTTTCTGGTATAAATTCAATATTTCTAAATAAAAGATCTGCCAGATGCGGCAAAACTGAACTTCACGTATACATTGGTTTGAATCTTACTGCTATACATTGGTTTGAATCTAAACTGATTTCTTTTTTTCTTCCTCTTACTCTTTTACACCTCTAAAACTGAATCCCCTATGAAATGTTTTAACGTGCGTACCTTTCATCTCTTACTCTGTTTCTTTTTCTTTCTTTTTTTTAATGACTACAATCATTACCCTTGCTGAACCTATTAATGAGTTTATATATTTTTACCTAGCTTGTTCTAATACTTGTCTTACGTTTTGGAATGCATTTTTTGTTTCCCAAATGGCAAGATCTCGTTTAGATTTTTACTTTATACGTCCATTTTTTATTTAAGAATTCTGATGCCTAGTTTTACAAAGGAAGAAATACTTTTTTATGAAGTCTTACTGCTAATGTATTTTTAAGCTTTTTTGTACAGTAACATCAACGAATAATTTAACGGATTTTTTTCTTTGATCATAAAATCCATTTCTTCAGTAATTTAGCGAAGCCTCTGAAGGCTATAAGTCTATAATAACAAAAAAAAAATCACAAGTGGATTACGCAAGTATTAAAATCTTTGCTTGCAACAGGGCCGTAACCAGCGAGTCCAGTCAGAGGGGGCTCTGAATTATTTTGGTGGGGCTAACATCTTCCATCCATATCTTAAGCAAACTAAATATAGTAAAACTGATAAAATGGACCTGTCTATAAAGGAACCCGTCTAAAGCGTAATATCTCTATAACGGAACTACCTATAATGAAATTCTTAAACGGAAAATACTTCATGGTAATCGAAAAATGAATATAAAACAATTAGGGGCGGTGTACCTCTTAAGAAAACCTACCTAAAATAGAACTTTTCTCCATCCCGTGTGATTTAGTCTTAGGTCTTATTGTATTTAAGGCTCCGCTGCACACAAATTTATTTTCGTCTTTCAGAAAAAGCACGTCAAATAAATAGATAGCATCCGACACCCCATAAAAAAAATAACTTTATTTAAATTTTAATAAGGAAAACTAATGGATTGTACACTGTATTCTATTTCCTTTGCAATTTTTGCATTATTAAGCATATTGCTTCTTACAGAAGCGGATTAACTACCTTCCGGGCCCCTAGGCTAAACTTCTTTGTGAACCTCCTCTTCTTCCCCCCCCCTCCCCCCCCCCAATAAAAGCAATACATTTCAGTGTTTTCTGGCACTAAAACTGGAAAAGAGTACTTTTAGTGCAGGAAAACATTGAAATTTCATACAATTCAAAATGCAAGTTTTGATCATAAAAATGGAATATTTTTTTTTAATTTTGTTCTTAGTCCTTGAACAATATTTTTTCAAATATAAATTATTAGGAACTAGCGACCTGAAGTAAAACATGTACTTAATTTGTATACTTCTTTTTTTTTTTTTTTTTTTTTTTGTAATTGGAAGAAGGTTTCTATCTCAGCTGTTTCTATCATTAAGCGGTTATTGACGCGAAAGAATCCGATCTCTCATGTTAATCCTATGGGAGAAATTTTTTTAAACATCTCATTTGTATTTCAATATTTTAAAACGATTTTTGCATTGGATAACTTAGGTCGTTCTCTTCAAATGCCGTTTTTTTACTTTTTTGAATTAGTTGAATTTTTTTGGTAACAGATGTCATAAGTTCCCACGGCCGCTATCTTGGAATTTTACTTGGCGTGAAAACCCCTTTTCGGCCAAGTAGTAAATGTCGCCAACACCGGCTTATACGTATGTTTCGCTTAACGAAAATTAAATGTAAATAATAAACAAAATTCGCTAAAGTGGTAATCAGTAATCTTGTATGAGCGCTTCGCGCACATTAATCGAAAAAAAAATCACTGCATTCAGCAGTTCTCCCGGTTTAGCATTCTCAAAATTCAGCAGCTCTCGCTTTCTAGAAATTTCAAAATGTAAAAAACTCTTAAAGCAGCAAAATATACATAAAAAACGAAATTCGCTAAAGTGGCAATCAGTAATCTTGTATGAGCTCTTCGCGCACATTTACCGAAAAAAAAAACATCACTGCATTCAGAAGTTCTCCCGTTTTAGCATTCTCAAAATTCAGCAATTCCCGCTTTCTAGCAAACTCAAACTGTAAAAAAGTCCTTCCGGCCAGTGCCGGGAGGAAGAGGTAGCTTTCATATTCTTTATTTTAAAAAAGCCAACTTATATTATTCAAACACACGAAGCTCAATTAAGTGGAAACCGAATGTAGGAGATTCAATACTAATTTTTATCAATACTAAATCATTATGAATGAGAATTTCGCGAAATTAGTCAGCTTTATCCAAGCTGCTTTTAATTAAAGTAACTTATATTTGGCTGCCAAATTCGGCGATTTCTTAAAGTGCCTGCCATTTTAAGACAACATGGTGGATGAGGCTAACCAGTGAGCTTGGTCGAGACCTTAGTAATTGCTGTGCACATGCTCACTCACATCGGAATCGGTTGATATATACGAGTGCTGTCGCAGGCAAAAAATCAGATTTTTCAAAATGTCACCCACGTTAGGAATTGAAACTACTATATCTGAGCCATTTTTTAAGATAAAGGCAAACAAAAAATGCTCCTGAATCCTTATATCAAGGTCAAATACTTAAGAAAGAAACCTTTTTCAATTTCTAATTTTTTTGCACCTCACTTTAAATATAATTTTTTTTAATTTAATGGCCGCCATTTTGAAACAAGATGGCTGATGAAGCTGGCCAGCGAACTTGGTCGAGATATTGATGTATACTATCCACACGCCTTCTTCCATCGAAATAGGCGAATACGTGTGGTATCGCGTGACAAATACAAGATCGTTTCAAAGTGTTAGCCATGATAGAAATTCAAAGTGCTATAATTCAACCACTTTTTAAGATATAAACAAAAGAACAAATTTTCAGAAACAAAAACTGCTCCGAATCTTTGTATCAAGGCCAAACACATAAAAAAAAATCTTTTTCATTTTCCAATTTTTTAATACCTCATTTTAAATTTTAAAATACATTTTAAAAAAATCGCAACCCTTTTGAAACAAGACGGCGAATGAAGCTGGCCAACGAACTCGGTCGAGACATTGGTATGCCCTATGTACAGACCAAGTAATATCCAAATCGGTTCATAAATACGCCTGTTATCGAAAGACAAAAATCAGGTCGTTTTAAAATGTCAGCCACAATAGAAATTCAAAATGTTATAACTCAGCCATTTTTTTAGATATAGACGAAACAAAACCTGTTCCGGAATCTTTGTATTAAGGTCAAACACATACGAAAAAATCTTTTTCATTTTCCAATTTTTTGGCATCTCATTTTAAATTTAAATTTTTTTAAATGGCCGCCATTTTGAAACAAGATGGCGGATGAAGCTGGCCAACGAACTCGGTTCAGTTATTTGTATGTACTATGTACACACCAAGGTACGTCCAAATCGGTTCATAAATAGGTCTGTTATCACGTGGCAAAAATCAGGGCGTTTCAAAATGTCAGCCACGCTAGAAATTCAAAATGCTATAACTCAGCCATTTTTTAAGATATAAACGAAACAAAAACTGCTCTCGAATCTTTTTATCAAGGTCAAACACATAAGAAAAAAATATTTTTTCAATTTTCAATTTTTTGGTACAACATTTCCAATTTAAATTTTTCTTAAAATTTTAAATGGCCGCCATTTTTAAACAAAATGGCGGATGAAGCTGGCCAACGAACTCGGTCGAGACATTGGTCTTTACTATGTATAAACGAAGTTACATCCAAATCGGTTCATAAATACGCCTTTTATCGCGTGACAAAATTCAGGACGTTTCAAAATATCAGCTTTGCTAGAAATTCAAAATGCTATAACTCAGCCATTGTTTAAGATATAGACGAAACAAAAACTGCTACGGAGTCTTTGTATAAAGGTCAAATACATAAGAAAAAATATTTTTCCATTTTCAATTCTTTGGTACCACATTTCAAATTTTAAATTTTTTAAAAAATTTTAAATGGCCGCTATTTTGAAACAAAATGGCGGATGAAGCTGGCCAACGAACTCGGTCGAGACATTGGTATGTACTATGTACACACCGAATTACATCCAAATTGGTTCATAAATACGAGAGTTACAGTATGACATAGGTCAGATATATATATATATATATATATATATATATATATTGATATATATATATATCAATTTTGAACGGAGGGTGGTTTCGGGGTCTGGGGGTCATGATCGATGAAAATATACCAAAATTTTTTGAAATCGCTTTCCTCCGAACGGCTGCAATAGGTAGCTTTTTATAAAGAAAGCTACCTAAAACTCTTAAAGCAGCAAAATATATATAAAATTAACATACCTTAACAGATATCTACTTTCTTGAGAGTTTCAGCACGAAATCTCTCTCTCATAACACTACCGTCATTTTCCAAAATAGGCTTATGAGTACGCATTGAGACACAATAAACAAACCTACTTTTCTTCTAAAAAATCCCTCATATTTCTTAATTACTTCAGCAAAAGCGTTCAAACGGATTACAGAAACCATAGTCAGTCAAATACATCCAATAAATTTAACAAAAATAAAAAGACAGAACTATACAACACGATAACAAAATACATCCACAAAATCCACCAATTCTCAGGGGTTGCCAGAACACAACACGTCAGAATACACACGGCACACGGGGTTCCACATATCGAGGTAGCCATAGCTATAAACACCGCCAACACGCCAAAAAAAAATTGCCAAACAATTCAAAACAACGGCTGAGGGAACATAAGGCATCTAAGCCTTTTTTTGTTAGGATACATCCACTAAATAAAAGTATCTTCAATTAAAAAACCTCCAAAAAAGAAAAGAAGATTGAAAAAAATTAAAAATAGCCTTTTGGAAGTCGATATGAAGAAAAAACCTTAAGAAAATCTTAGCACCGGGGCCCTTTTCCTTCCGGGCCCCTAGGTTTGAGCCAGTGGCGTGGCGTGAAAATTTTCGGTGGTCATCGCAATTATTTAAGTTTGTGGTGAAAAATTATTAACTCTAAAATTCAATGGTTGAATGTTCAAAAAAGAAACTTTAAATCTTACCTTCACTTATACATGAACTCCAAATGTTCTGCTAAAACTGGATCGTAGAGTTTTAAAAGCTTATTAAGAGTTTTAAAATATTGCTTGGTCATCGCCGCATCCAGCGATGACCGGACGCCACGCCACTGGTTTGAGCCTACTCAGCCTAATGGGTAATCCGCCTCTGGCTTTTTATGTCCCTTGGTGTCTTCGGAAAAGGGAACCACCCCCCCTCTCTCAGCTCGCGTTTGTTCGTACAGTGTGTGCATATATACACGCAATAATTTCTATGTGTACTTCGATGTATAACTTTTTACCAATTTTGTGGAAAATAAAAATTTTAAAAAAGTTAAAAAAATAATTTCTAAACAGGCCATTTGTAATATGCTAAAATGTGCACCACTACAATTGCCAGTCCTAAGCCTGGAAAAAGTGTGAAGGGACGTTACCTGACAAACACTGCCATAGCTGTTTTTTAAAGTTGTCCAATTATCCGGATTTTTCATTAACCGGATCGGCATCGGCCCCGATTGGTCCGGATTATCAACGCTCTACTCTATTGAACATTGATTATATATATGCATATTTGAACCGCTGATTAATCAAATAGTCTTTCTGTTGAATAATTTAGTGTAATTTATCATGCTAGCATTCTGACAGAAAAGTACATCTTTATTTACAAAAACACCAATTCATACAACAAACATAGAAATCTTCAACCGCCCAGCATGACAATTTTTTTAAAGATGCGTTTTGAAAAAACTGAGAAAAAGGAACCTGTTGGTATAGAGGTCTGCACGGGCCGGAATTTCCAGGTGCCGGACCGGCCCGAACGAAAGCTATCTTGACCCAGCCCGTTCATATTTTCACAGTTCACGGCCGTACAAAAATCAGTAAAAACAGACCCGGCCAGTGGAAAAATAAATTAAATCTGGCCCGATCCGACCCGGCTCAATTTCTACAAAAAATTCAGATTTTTCTTAACATACCATTAAGATTCTTTTAAAGAATACTGCAGATAATTTTACAGCATATTTTAAATTTACGATGTGTTCGCAAGACAGAAAATACACAATAGCAACATTAATGATTTACTTAGAGTCTTAGACGTTTCAACATTCAAATAAGGATTCATTAAAAAATTCATATTGTTTAGAATAAAAGAAAAACGGGAAGGTTAAAAACATGATAATAACTTTTGAGGGTATATTATAAAAAGTAGATTTGCGAAAATATTTCTGTTATTCCTTCAGATTTTTCTCAAATCCAAAGAAGCTACTTTCTGACACATTTCTAAATTCATTTATTTTCGAAAACGTCAATATATTTTTGAGAAAATACTGTCCAAGTTAGCGTTTTGAATCGAATATCCGGAGACTATAGCACGGAAAAGGAGAAAAACCTGCAGTCACGTGACAAGAATCTCTTATATCTCTATATGGAATTCATTTATTAAAAATGGGAAACGCTATTCAATTCTAAATCCCTTCAATAGACAGGTTTGTCATTTTTATGCCTTTACAGTTAAAAATGTGACAGAAAGTTTTTCGTTTTTGAGTAGTGAATTTGAGAACCACCTTCAAGTATATTTCCAAAAATTCCGTTAACAGAAGTTCAATATCGTTATATTAATAATTTATTATTAATATTTTTACAAAACAATTGTCTAACCTAAACATCCTGAGATCAATTAAGTCCATTTCTGGCTATGTTGAAAAAAAAAAATGTAAGCCTGATCTCGGTCCGGCACGAGTCTACTGGAAGAATTAAAAGCCCGGGCTCAAACGCCATGTAACTGTCCGATGCCGATCTGTACGCTGGAAAATGTTATATTTCGATATTGATGCTGGCAGACTAGTATCGGCTCGTAACGCACATTTATACTTATTCTCGTGAAACTCATATTCATTGAAAATGATTCATATTTTCTCGTCTGCGTTTAAATATTTATATCGGGCCGACAGACCCGCTTAATTTCTTTTATTGGCCCGGTCCAGCCCGGCAGGCACGTTCAAATTTTGCCGGCCCGGCCCGTTTGAAACTTCACCTTTATTTCGCCGTCCCGGCCTAGTACAAGCTTCTAGCCAAGCCCGGGATCGTGCAGACCTCTACTGTAGGATACAGTTCTTTACACATATTTTTTCTTTAAATTGAAGACATTACATAGATTTAAATATCATATTCTGTTAAATTTTTTAATATATAGAAAAAAAGAACGAAAATTTGAGATTTTGCAAATGTTTTTGCGTTATGCATAGATGCCAACAACACTTATCCGGAGTCTGTTACAAGACGAAAATATTTTCAACAGGAAATTTCATTTAATCAAAAATTTCAAACTGAAATCTAAAATGTACCTTATCGAAAAAAGACACAATTCCTTATATATTTTTTCCAGTTTAAAACATGCTTGTTTTGGATCAGACTCCGAAATAATTAAGAGATGTTGGCATCTATGTTTATGTGTCCTATATTTATTAATTTGAATAATTCACAAACTTACTATTATCATTTAAAAAATATTTTAATATTTTAATTCCATACGTTTAATATTTATAATTAATAGCTATTTGTAATTTATTTAATTTTATTAATATTTTGGTTTCTGCTGAATTATTAGGTCATTTTTAAAATCACGGTTGTTTGTATACGATTTAATTTAGTGATGATATTGTTTCTCTTTAAAACGAGCGTTACCTAACCTTATTGTATTAATAATATGATTTATAAATTTAACCATTTAACAATTCGCAATAATTAAATTTAAAATTCTGCATATGATTATATCATTTTAAATATGAATCAGTTATTACAAATATATATTAATTACATATTTTTTAAACATACCTGGACTTAATAATAAAAAAAGAGATTGTAATTTTAATATTATATACAATACATTTCTTTTTTCAAAGAAAACAACTTAGATTTAATTCATTTAAACAGCGATAACATAGATTATTTTTGCATACGTTTTACACATGTTTCATGAAATTTGTTCAATTTCATTTAGAAAAAAAAAAAAAAAAAAGCACAAGAGCATGAACGCCCTTTTCGATCAGTTTTCATTAAATGTAGGCGACTATTTATTATTATACGTTTCCCCCATTTCTAAAGATCTTTAAAAATATTCTTCTTTCACTCAATAACGAAAATTTTTCTGATGCAGTTAAGAAGTAATTTTCTTTCCCTTTGCCTAAAATTTTCAGCTTCTCACATTCATGCGCCTAAGAATTGAATACCGTTTCTCATTTTCTTATAAATGCCATGATTATAAATAACATGATTTATAGTCATTTGCTACTCGATGACTAGCATTTCGTCGTTAAATGCCAAGAAAATCAGCCTACAAAGTCAAATTTGCCGTCATTTTTTGACAGATTTCTTTAAATTTTCTGTATAGTTTGAATACTTGCAAATATCTTTATAAATAAAAGAAATTCGCGAACATGTCAGAAAGTAACTGGTTTAGATTGGAAAACAGCCTTATAAAACACAGAACACAGTTTAATTCCTTGAGCTTGAATAATATCTGCAAATTTTATGCTTTTATCATTAAAATTATTTCGAAAATGTGTCAGAAAGTAGCGCATTTATACTTGAACATAGATTTAAATGAAGCATACGCCAAATAGTTGAAGACATTTTTGTCATAATCTTATAATAAACTTAACCTTAATCATGCTTTTTCACTTAAGGCTCCTGTCCCTGCCGGCGAAGGCACTCACGAGCTAATGCTAATTCTATGGGGAGGGATTTTTCTAATGTCTCGTTTGCATTTCGACATTTTTTAATAATTTTTTTTTTTGCATTGGATAGCCGAGGTCCGTTTCTACATCGCATCTTTTTTACTTTCTCGATTTTGGTTGGAGATATTTTTTAGAATGACACTTTCATTTTCAGAACCGGTTTTGAAAGTGAAAGTAACTTTATAAAAAAATATCTGTGACCAAAATCGAAAAAGTAAGAAAGGTGCACTGTAGAGACGGACCTCGGCCAATGCTTATCCAATGAAAAAAAAAAAACCTTAAAATTGTCAAAATGGGAGCGAGATAGTAGAAAAATCCCTCCCCATAGGATTAGCATTAGCTGATGAGTGCCTTCGCAGGCAGGGACAGGAGCTTTAATGTTTTTTATTGTTATAGGACAAATAGAAAAAAAAAATGTTTAGCAAATTCATGGAACATAAGAAAAAAAATTAGACGACAGTTCAAAAAGCAAACAAAAAAATGCCCTACCTCTGCTTTTCTACTGCCTACACCCATAGCATGAAACAATTTTTGACTTTCAAGCAATTATTTTTCTTATTCCATTTGTATAAAATGACATTTTGTTATCTTTTTAATTTCCTTCTACAAACATTCTAGTTAGTTTCCAAGTGATATTTCATCATTAACTATATCGGCTGTCATATACATAATGTCAACAGGCAAATCATTAACATTTAGAAACACGTCTTTTTTGTGACTACGTTTTAGTGAAGACGTTTAACCATTTAACTTGAGCAGCATATGTCTATTTCAATGCATCCCGTATACGATCATTGCTTTTAAAATGTCAAGATGTACGAAAACATGTGGTGGCTAGTTAGTACATCTGGACTTAATTTTTTCGGGAGAAAGAAATGTTCCTACTTAGAACGCGTTTTGAGAATTGTATCGCAAGCAAGATAATAAAAAACAACTAATCTAATAGGGTTCTGAACGCAAAATGTTTGGCATATTCCATTGCATTTAAGCAGTTAAAAGATCCAAATGTTTTTTTTTTTTTTTTTTTTTTTTTAAGAAAGTTAAAACATACATTTTGTTGAAAAAATAAAAAGTAGGAAATCGTTAGAGGGGGCTCTAGAGGAAGCTAGGGGGAGGGGGGGCTCAGCCCCCATGGCCCCCATCTGGTTACGGGCCTGGCTTGCAATCTTACATTCATATAAAGTTTTGTTTTGTATTCCTTTTCAGTGGATTTTTTTTAATATAATTAACGCTGTAACGTCCAGTAGCATCCAATTTTTCAGTGATCAAATAAAAAAATGTCAATTAACACTAGAAATCGCTTCATAAAATAAATTAAATATATAAGCTAGGCCAAGGGTTCTCAAACTATGGTACGCGTACGAGTACTGGTACCTGAAGCTCTGTTTACTGGTACGCGAAAGTCTGATACTGGTACATGAAATGAAATAAAAATTACAACATGTGAAATCAAAAAGCAGCTCAATCCCACCTCCCTCCCTCCTCTTTCTTGAGGTCACCGGCTTGATGTCACCATGAGTTCACCGGCTCCGTGCTGTCTGTTTACTGCTTTGACAGCGTTTTTTATGTAATTTCGATCAGAATTTTTACATAAATGGAACTAATATCCGTTGATGTTGAGTTGACCTTTCATACACCCCGACAAAAAAGTTTTCCTCTATTACTACTATATTGTACGTGAGTATATTACTTATTTCAACGAACTTCGATCTCGGATTAATAAGCAGTTTATTTTCAGAAGATATGTAATTTTCTTATGTATGAACACTTATTAAGTTTTCTTATGTTTATTTTACTACTGATATAAATATAGTATTCATATAACAAAAAATTGGCGATCAAGGCGACTTCAAATGAGTATTTTTTTTCCATGTTTAACAAAGCTATGAAGTAGTTTTATATTTAAATACATCTTTATTTGTCACCCAAAAATGGCCCCAACAGTAGCCGAGAGGTTCTGCTCTCGAAGTTCCAGACGGGAGGTGCTGGGTTGGATCCCAATCGCGCCCGTCGGTCTGATCGTTCGGAGTTTTCGTGGTTTTCTTCGGACTTTGATTCTCCAAATGTAAATACAGGTTAGGTTCCCTTAGAAAGACCCCCAAGGAGGGCACTGCCCCCCTTTGGGCCTATATCCCTCGTGCTGATAATTGGCCGTCATAAGCACAACCAACCAATCACCCAAAAATGATACACTTTATATACACAAAAAAATATATTAAAGTCAATTAAAGCACCAATTTAATAATGTAATCAATTAAATCAGTGAAATCTCCCCAGACTAAAGCACAAAAGACTGGGAAACATATTTCGTTTTAGACATATTCCGTTTACACAGGTTTATCTATATTATCATTGAGTTTGTCACCTGGTAGTATGCGGAAGTATGAACTTCTATTTAGTGGTACTTCGGTCTGAAAGTTTGGGAATCCCTGGTCTAGAGAAATTAATAGTTTGAAGAGAAATATTAAAATCGTTCAGCTTTTAGATAATAATTTTAGTAATCTAAGTAAACCATATGAATATTCTTTACGATACCTTTTTTTAAGTATTACGTATTTTTTTAGTATTGTATAGCATACATTATATATTACTTAGTATTTTTTCGAATACTTACTTTTTCTCCCCTTTTATATCATAACTTGCCTTATATGGCAATCCCAAAACTTTCTTGTATCTCATACATATTAATACTTCCTGCAAAAATACAGCATAGCAGCGCCACCGGTTAGATGATTTACTCCAAAATCTAACCAGCAACAACTTATGTGAACTTCTAATTGAATTTAAAGTTCGATGAAAATAGGTCCATTAGTTTTTGAGATAGAGCTACTACGGAAATCGTGAAAAGTTCTCAATAGCAGCGCCACCTTTTGGGCGATTTACACTAAAACGTAGTCAGTACCAAATCATATCAGGGACTAACGGAATCTTAACTTTGATGAAAATCCACACATTAGTTCATAAGATAGAGCACTTGCGGAAATCTTGAAAAATGGTGTATAGTAGCGCCACCTGTTGGGCGATTTACACCAAATCGTAATAAACACCAAGTCATATCAAGGATTAACTGAATCTGAAGTTTCATAAAAATCCGCGCGTTAGTTCTTGAGATAGGGCAATTGTGGAAATCGTAAAAAATACAGCATAGCAGCGCCACCTATTGAGCGATTACCACCAAAAAACTAATCAGCACCAATTTATAACAGGAACTAACTGAATATAAATTTTTATTCAATTCCGTGCATTAGTTCTTGAGATAGAGCGCCCACAAAATTTGTTTCACACAGACAGGCAGACTCACACACAGATATTTTATAAAAACATGTTTTTCGTGATCTCTGACACCTAAAACGTGTAAATTCGTCGAAAACCGGAATTCGAAAATTTTCATGAATCCAATACTTTCTTCTTGTAAAGATAGAAGAAAGTAAAAATGGGGTAATTTAGTAGCCATCTTTTGATAAATTTTATTAAAAGTTATAAAAAATTAATATGTCAGAAACTAATTGAATTAAAAAAAATCTCTGCCAGCTCGGCCTACAACGGAGGTAGATATTGAAGTTGAGTACTAATTTCACCAACAAAAACAATGGTCTAGAGAATTTTAGATAATAGTTTGGAGAGATTGCCATTACTGCCAAGCAATTGTTTGTTTACTTATCTGACTCTTTCAAGGGAATTTGTCCAGGCGAGAATCGCCAAGTTCTCTAATTTGGATTGGTATTGCTTAGAGAAAAAAAAAATAATCTAAGTATGCCCTGTACGTATGTTCACCCTCTATGCTGAAAACTCCATGTTCTATCACAGTCCGTTCGTTAATATTTAAAAATGAATCGATAGATATTTTATATAGATCAGCAATATTAAAATCGTTCAGCTTTTAGATAATAATTTTAGTAATGTAAGAAAGCCATATGAATATTCTTTACGATACTTTTTTTTAAGTATTGCGTATTTTTTAAGTATTGTATAGCATACATTATATATTTTTTAATATCTTTCCTATTACTTACTTTTTCTCCCCTTTTATATCAGAAGAATGGAGTAATTTAGTAGCCATATTTTGATAAACTTTGTTAAAAGTTACAAAAAATTAATATATCAGAAACTAATTGAATTTAAAAAAATCCCTGCGGTTTCGGCCTACAGGCGGAGGTAGATTTCGAAGTTGAGTCAAATTTCACCAACAAAATCTAAATCAAGATTAGAGTTAAACCCAGTTTAACAATTTTATTTGTCCGCTTCTGGCGAGTTTTTAATTTCATTTTCCTGTAAGAGGCTTTATCAGAATCATGTTAATACGATAATTTCTTCTTCAACCCCTATTTTTTTATTTTTTTTTAATGCTGTAAAAGTTGGTCCTATCCAAAAACTTGTCAATATAAAAGTTGTAGATAATATTAAGAAGGTTTATAATAAATCCAAGCGGATTTGCTATCTTGTGAATTGACGAAGTTATTAATTTTTTTCTTCTTTAACCCCCCCCCCCTTTTTTTTTTCGTTTTTAATTTTTTTTTTCGGTTAGAGTTGGTTCTATCAAAAACTTGTCAATATAAAAGTTGTAGATAATACTAAGCAGATTCGTAATAAATTTAAGTGGATTTGATATCTTAAGAATTGACGAAGTTATGATTTTTTACCCTAAAACCTTTTTTTTTCTACCGTTGACCCTATTTTTAATTTCACAGGGCTCCCAAATAGCCCGCCAACTGAATACCAATAAATTTTAACAGAAAATTTTATAGTAGTTTTGCGCTAGAATTAACTTTCAAAGGTGATTCCGGGGCAGTTTGTAAGAAAAATGTAAAAAGAAAAATTTTCTAAAATACTATTGGTATTCAGTTGGCGGACCATTTGGGAGCCCTGATTTTATCAAAAATCTGACATGCATAAATGTTTTGCCCTTTTCCTAAAAGTAATACTAACTTTAAACTTATTTGATATGTGTTATAATTAAGAAGTTATGGGTTCTTTTCGGTTTTCCCAAAACCCCTCCCTATTACAAACCCCTTGGTCGGATTCTGACCATTAACGAACTTGACCGAGATTTTCTGCCCTTTGATTTTATGTATCAGTTTGAAAGAAATTTGTGTAGAATTATGGAAGTTATCTCTTATATATATATACAAGGTTTTGAACTTGAAGTGGTTTTGGAATCTAGGGGTCATGATCGGTCTAGATCTGCAAAACTTTTTCAGAAATTCAAACATAGGGGAGAATGTAATATGTAGTATTTCTTACGAAATCTATCTAAAAATTCTGAGAGCTTGCATGGCATTCACGGATCTGTGCGGATAATTGGTGTTAATTTCGTTGCGCTTCCTTCGATATTTTAAGAGAAGCAGTTATGAAATATAATCTGACCGTCATATTTTAATATAATAGATTCACTTTAAACACTATTGTTGGCTATTTATCTCATTTAAACGCATACAGTGCGTCCCAAAAGTTTATAGACAACCATTGTTTGGGATTTAAGAGCTAACTAAACTAGTAAAAAAGACGAAATAAATTATGAAAATATATAATGATGAGATAAAAATAATAAAATACTCAAACAACTTTTAGCAGTCATAGATTTAATATAAAAAATTAAAAACAAAAAAATGCTGTCCCAAAAATATATAGGCAACAAGGTGTTAAAAGCTGATTTAAGTACTGATATCCAAAATTAGCATATTCCAAGGTCATGTACTTGTAACTCTATAGTTCCTTGAGATAAAATCGAGTCCGTCTTTCCGTTTCCGACTGATTACAAAGATGACTCTCGCAATGTGCAGTTTTCCAAAAAGGAAATTTTGGAAATCTATCATTTAAAGGCTCGTGGATGGAAAGTTGTGGATATTTCAAGAAAAACTGGGCGCAGCAGGGTTCGTAATTATCGAATTCTGTCAAAAGTTGGCAATCTGAAACAAAATCCCGTTCTAGACGACCAAAGAAAACAACTAAATCATAAGACAGAGAAATTTCGAAATTAATTTCAACCCAGAACCTGTGTGTAGGGACAGTTTCTATAGAAATAAACGTTCCAGTGCCAATATTCACTTATCCATCGACGGCTGCTGACAAGTACAATTCTTGATTTTTGCAAAATGCGTCATTCGCCAATGTTTACAAAACGGAATAAAGATACTCCTGTTCAGTGGACTCGAAATCACAGGAATTGGTCAGATGAATGGTTGAGTGTTCTTGTCAGTAATTCAATTTAGATGGCCCCGATGGTTAGGCATATTACTGGCACAATATTTGTAAGGAACCACGAACTTTTTTTAGTAGACAAAAAGGAGGGGGTTCACTCATGGTGTGGGCACCATTTTCTTATAATGGAACAACCAATATTGCTTTTTTGAAAGGTCGTCAATGTTCCGAAGATTACCAAACAAGGGTTGAAGTGCAGTTACTTCCATTTAGAAAGTTGCTAGGCAGGGGGGAAATTGATGTACCAGCAAGACCATTGCTCCATTCTCGTGTCCAACTCTTCAGTGCAGTGGTTTAGACAAAACCAAGCAACTGTTACGGACTGGTAGGCCCTTAGTCTTGACATGAACCCAATAGAGAACCTTTAATGAAGATTAGCTAGAGACGTATATGCTAAAAGGCGTCAATTTGCAACGGTTCAAGATCTAAAGCTGTAATTTGAACGAAGCTGATTTTTTTTAACTCAGAATTTCTTCAAACTCGTATTTTGAGTATGTCTGGTAGTTTTTGAAGTGATCAGAACAAACGGCTTAAAAATTTGAACGTTAAAGGAAAAAAATGAGTTGTCTATAAAATTTTGTGACAGTAAAATTTAAGTTTTAATTTTTTTCACAAAGTCTATGATTGTGTAATATTTTTTGTGTATAGTATTATTATTGCATTTCTATTATTTATAATTATAAATTGTTTTTAAATTGTTACTCCTCTTTTTGAATTAGAAAATTTAAAAGAAAAACTGTTGTCTATAAACTTTTGGGACGCACTGTAGTATCAAATCATATAATAACATTTTTGACGTCTATTTGTAAAATAAGCTATAAATAATAAGATGGCCTATTTCAAAAACATAAATTAATATTTTGTATCTTAACACCATATTCGAACGTCGAGACGATTGGTCACTTTTTACTATTTTAGTATCTAACAGAATTGATACGAGACCATCAATAGAACGATTCTCTTCTAGCAGAAAGAAAATCGAGGAAATCGGAGCATCCGTTTAAAAGGCTATGCGTATACTTACATTAAAAAAATACGGTGATACTGTTCGACTTTCCGTACACTCATTTACGTATTCAGAACAGTGTTGCCGCAGTGGGCTACTTTTTTTTTTATTGAAATTTCTTGATTTACTTTTTTTAAATGTTAAAATCCTCCTTTTTTGCCTTATTTAATATGTTATTAAGTAAAGCGAATTTTACCATTTCAAAAAAGTGATGCCAAACCAGAAATATGAATTTAAAAAATATAGCCCACTAGCAACACTGGAAGTTCAGAAAAAAAATAGTACAGTACTGGCCAAAAAAATAGGAATTTTTGAAATTTCAGAATTTTTTACAGAAATATTCACAACAATCTGTGAAAATGCTAAACAAGTTTTACTAATAGTGCACAGAAGTGTTTCTGAATACTGTAAACACACATATTCACATTCAATATTTAGTTGGACCCCCTTCGTCTGTAATAATGACTTTCACACGAGAAGATATTCCGGAAATGTGCTTCTTCGAAAGTTTGGACTTGTGTAATTCGTTCAATTAAAGCAACTTTTGTTGTACAAACAATTTCCGATTAAAGTATTAATAATAATAATAATAAAGTCAGATTAAAAGAAGTTAGGGTAAAAGATAGACTGCTTAAAAAGAGTAGCAAGGGAAAATGATGGTAGTGACAAGATGGGTGCATTCGTTGTAAATTCAAAGTACAATATACCTTCCTAAAGCGACCACGTTCCGTTCCAATAAAAATTGGTCGCTCCTAGAGGTGCTCTCTTAATGGAGGTCATGTTTAAATCTATATTTTAATTGTTGAAAAAAGGTAACAGTTAATGTTACTAAAATTTATTTTTCACATTACGAAAAAATATAAAAATTCAAGTATCAAAACAAAAGTTAATTACATAATTTATTTACTTCAGAGATTAAAAAAGGAATAGATTGACGTTTGCTTTGATTTTACGGTTTTATCTTTTATAACTTTTATTTACAAGTCCTTTCGAAGTTCAGTAAATAAATGCAACTTTTCTTTTAACTGGAACAAATCATGACGTTTTCATTAATTTATCTATTCCTTTGAGAATTTCCTGACAGAACAGGGCAGGGGAGTTTATTGAATGTCATTCTTAATTTGTCATCAGAGTTAAATTCATTGCATATAAAGGCACAAAGGGGTTTAAACACTTAAAAGTTACAGGAATAAAAAAATCTAAACTTAGTTTAGAAGTTTGATGAATAACGCCCCCTCCGGAATTGTTTTTCTAATAAAACCTTCTTCAAGCGACCAGGAAAAAACGGAATTTGTTTAATTTTTTTAAAAAAGTGGGTCGCTCATGGATGGTGTTCAACTGGGATGGGCTCTGAATGGAGGTAAATTTAGTATTGAACCTATGGGAATAAATTTCGTTCCATGAAAAAATGGTCGTTCAGGGGGGTGGTCGCTTAATGGAGGTGGTCGCACAGGGAGGTTTCACTGTAGTGTGAAGTCAATATTTGTAATTAGAAAATTCCTAATTAATTCTTAATTCTTAAATCTCAGGCTTTGTTCATTGCTTTGTTCGCCTTGTTTCATTGCAGACTTCGTAAAAATTTCCTGGAATTAGGTAAGGCAAAATTAACTAGTATGTTCTGGCCATCACAAAACTTTCTTCTATATAAATCACGTCAATTAAATCATTTAAATAGTACAAGAAATTACATGAATTTAGCACCAATTCATGTCGAAGTACATCTGAATTTGGAGTTTGATGAAAATTCGTGCATTAGTTATTGAAATAGAGCTATAGGGAAAATTCTGAAAAAGGCAGCATAGCAGCGCTATCTGTTGAGCGATTTGCAGCAAACCATAAACAGCACTATTTCGTATCAAGGTATACCGGAATCTGAAGTTTGTTGAAAATCCAAGCATTAGATCTTGAGATAGTGCTATTGCGGAAATCACAAAAAAAGCAGCATAGTAGCACCACCTGTTGAGCGATTTACACCAAAATGTGTAAAACGTCAATTCATGTCAAGGACTAACTGAATATGAAGTTTGGTGAAAATTCGCGCATTAGTTCTTGAGATAGTGCTATTACGAAAATCGTGTAAATGTTGCAAAATGCAACATAGCAGCGCCATCTATTGGGCGATTTATACGAAAACGTTACCAGCATCAACTCATATCAAGGAATAACTGAATCTGAAGTTTGAGGAAAATCCGTGCGTTAGTTCTTGAAATAGAGCTATTGCAGAAATCGCGAAAAATGCAGCATAGCAGCGCCACCTGTTGAACGATTTACACCAAAAATAATCAGCACCAATTTACATTAGGGACTACTTGAATATAAATTTTTATTAAATTCCGTGCATTAATTTTTGAGATAGAGCGCCCACAAAATTTGTGTCACATACAGACAGACAGACAGGTAGACTCACAGACAGACATTTTGTAAAATCGTGTTTTTTGTAATCTCTGATCTCTAAAACGTGTAAATACGTCGAAAATTTTTACGAATCCAATACTTTCTTCTTGTAAAAATAGAAGAAAGTAAAAATTTGTATTACAATTGTGCGCACCCTGTAGTCATAAAAAAGAAAATAAACTTAAGAGATAATGCACAGTAAGTGATGAAAGATACACAGTATAAAAAGAATCAAAGAGAGATTGTGAAAAAGAAAAGTAGAATCATAACAATAATAATAATAAACAGAGATTTAAATTTGTATATAAATAAAAAAATTTATTTTAAAAAATTTATATATAAATAAAAGAATTTAAATAAATTCGTATTCGTATTCACCGTAATATGTTAAAGATGTTGAAATGAACTAATTAACGCTTTGAAGAATGAAAGGAATTTAAAATAACAACAACAAAAAAGCTATATTATGTTGATTTTTTATTACATGAATTCGAAACAAAATTCCTACTACATTGTTTTCTAGAAATTATAATTTGTACAAAAAAATACATTAGTAGTTTGACTTAATAAAAAAAAAGTAATTTCTTTATTTTGTAAAACTAAATATCACGATTCAAGTTCAAAACCAACATGTTAAGTAAAAATTCTAGAAAAAAAATCATGCAATTTGAGAGACAAAAAATAAATTCCAAACCAAAAAGCAGATTAAAAGAAGTCAAGGACTCTTCGAGGACTACTTCCTCGACAAAAAGTGTGCAGAGGGAAATGATGATAATCATAAAAAGTAAATTGGTTAAAAAAATAATTCGCTAAGTGATAAAAGTACACATAACGATAAAAGACACACGTAAAAAAAATTCCAAGGGAGATTATAAAGAACAGGTGTAAAAAAGCAAGTAAAGAAAAGAAATTAGCCAGGATTCAAACAAATATGTACACAGAATTATTTAATTAAATAAGATATTTCATTCCCTTTGATAATAGTGTGATGAAGAAATAGAAATAAGTTGTATCATTAACTATTTGAAGTTGGGAAAAGCTTTAAAATAAAAAAGCCAGTAAGAATTACGTAAAAATACGATATATTAAGTTTTTACATCGAAATTTGAAGAATAGCTCTAGTGTTAAAAAACCTGCTAAAGAAAAGCGCTATTGGAGAATCAAACTAGAATTCCTAAATTATCTGGAATTCCTAAATTATTTTAACTCAACACAACTTAATTAAACACAATATATGAAAATATCACATTAAGTTACCTTAGTTAATCTCCTAAAAATCTCTCCGCATTTAGGGCATTCAGATTATCGCTAATAGGTCTCTGAAGAAAACAAATCACCTAAATACGTAGAATATTTTAGAATTCTAATTCGAAAACTTGTCGCTTTTCCAGGTAAATGAAACACATTTTGAGCCCTTGATGTTCGTAATTTTATTTGATCTTCAAAGTAAAAAATGAAAAATAATGAACCAATTTCGGGATTCTTCACCGCATGTAGGGATATGGGGACACTTGATAATGAGCGATGTGCATTGTAATGGGAATTTTTTTAAAGGAAACTTTTTAAATGAAGATAAATATTTCGAGATTTGTTCCTGAAGTTCGGATGTCTCATTATATAGTTTTTATTTACGATTATCGCATAAGGAATTTAAATACAAGAACATTGTCGCATTTAGGGGGCGTCACATTTGGGCAAAATGACCTTAATATGTTAAAGTTGTTGAAATGGCATAATTAACTGTCCGAAGAATGAAATACATTTAAAATGACAAAAAAGCTATATTATATTAAATTTTACTTTCTTTTATCTTTTTCAAGAAGAAAGTATTGGATTCGTGAAAATTTTCGACTTCCGGTTTTTGACGGATTTGCACATTTTAGGGGTCTGAGATCCCAAAAAACATGTTTATACAAAATGTCTGTCTGTGAGTCTGTGACTCTGTCTGTCTGTGTGTATATATGTGGCACAAATTTTGTAAGCGCTCTATCTCAAGAACTAATGCACGGAATTTAATAAAAATTTATATTCAGTTAGTCCCTAATATAAATTGGTGCTGATTAGTTTTTAGTGTAAATCGCTCAACAGTTGGCGCTGCTATGCAGCATTTTTCACGATTTCCTCAATAGCTCAATCTCCAGAACCAATGCACTGATTTTCATCAAACTTCAGATTCAGTTAGTCCTTGACGTGATTTGACGTTTTATGTATTTTGGTGTAAATCGCTCAACAGGTGGCGCTGCTATGCTGCCTTTTGCAGGATTTACACGATTTCCGCAATAGCTCTATCTCAAGAACTAATGCACAGATTTTCATCAAACTTCAGATTCAGTTAGTACTTGATATGGCCTGGTGCTGATTACGTGTTGGTATAAATCTCCCAACAGGTGGCGCTGCTGTGCCGCATTTTTCACGATTCCCGCAATAGCTCTATCTCAAGAACTAACGCACGAATTTTCATCTAACTTCAGATTTAGTTAGACGTTAAACACAAGTTATTGCAGATTAGGTTTTGGTGTTAATCTCCCAATAGATGGCGCTGCTATGCTGGAATTTTCACGATTTTTGGAATAGCTCCATCTCAAAAACTAACACACGCATTTTCCCCAAACTTCAGATTCAGTTAGATGCTGACATAAGTTGTTGCTTGGTGGTTTTGCTGTAAAGTACCCAGTAAATGCGCTGCTAGTCTGCATTTTGCTGGATCTACCCGATTTCAGCGGTAGTCATATCTCAAGAACTAATGCACGGAATTTCATACCTTCGGATTTCTCATGATGGGCATAGAATTTTGGCAGTGGGATAGCGAATTTTGAAGTAATGCGATAGAAGAAAATTTTGGGATTTGTACATCGATTAGTTTATTACTTGAATTTGAAAAAAACCATTCTGCTACATTGCTTTCTAGAAATTATAATGAAAAAATACATTAGTAGATTTACTTAACAAGAAAAAAGTAATTTTCTATTTTGTAAAGCTAAATATCACGATTCTTAAGGGGAACAAGGGACCTTAAAATATTTTTTTTTTTTTTTTTTTTTTTTTTTGTAAATTTCACCTTAAATATTATTCAGAGGTACATTATATGCATTATGGCATGCATTTATCACAAAAAAAAATAAAAAAAATTTATTTTTGAGAAAAAAATGGAATTTTACGCGTCGTTTTAGAAATCTTCGAAATGCCCCCTGCGTTCTCCATACCAATGAAAATCCCCAATTTTTTTTATAAAAGTTTGGTTCATATATATAAAAAAAATACAGCATCGAATTTTATATAATTGAATTTAAAGGCTGGAAAAAAAATTGAAAATTTTGGAAATTTTTTCGAAAAAATTTCCAAATTTCCAAATTTTTGATTTTTTTTTTTTTTTTTTTTTTTTTTTTTTGTAAATTTTATCTTAAATATTATTCAAGGGTACATTATATGCATTATGGCATGCATTTATCACAAAAAAATACAAAAAAATTATTTTTGAGAAAAAAAGGGAATTTTACGCGTCGTCTTAGAAATCTTCTAAATGCCCCCTGCGCGTTCCATATCAATGAAAATCCCCAATATTTTTTATAAAAGTTTGATTTATATATATAAATAAAATAGAGCATCGAATTTTATATATTTGATTTTAAAAGTAAAAAAAAAAATTAAAAATTTTTAAATTTTTAAATTTTCTTTCTTTTTTTTTTTTTGTAAATTTTATCTTAAATAATATTTAAGGGTATATTATATGCATTATGGCATGCATTCATCACAAAATAAATGTAAAAAAAAAAATTATTTTTATGAAAAAAATGGAATTTTACGCGTTGTCTTAGAAATCTTCGAAATGCCCCCTGCGTGTGCCATATCAATGAAAATCCCCAATATTTTTTATATAAGTTTGGTTTATATGTATAAATAAAATAGAGCATCGGATTTTATATAATTGAATTTAAAGGTTAAAAAAATTTGAAAAATTTTGAAATTTTTTCAAAAAAATTTCAAAATTTTTATTTGTTTTTTTAAACCTTTAAATTCAAATATATAAAAGTCGATGCTCTATTTCATTTATATATATAAACCAAACTTATATAAAAAATATTGGGGATTTCATTGATATGGAGAACGCAGGGGGCATTTCGAAGATTTCTAAGGCAGCGCGTAACTTTCCATTTTTTTCATGAAAAAAAAATTACATTTTTTTGTGATAAATGCATGCCATAATGCATTATAATGTACCCTTGAATTGTAATTAGATGAAATTTACAAAAAAATAAAAAAAAATTATTTTTAAGGATTTTAATGTCCCTTGTCCCCTTAAGTTCAAAGTCAGCATGTGAAGTCAAAATTCTATAGTAAAATCTCGCCATTTGGGAGACAAAAAAACACGGATTAAATGAAGTGAAGGATAAATACTGGCTCGTTAAAATGTGCGCCGAGCTAAATGATGATAATCCTAAAAAGAAAATTGGTTAAAAATATAATTCTCTAATAGATAAAATAACACATAAAGGTAAAAGACATACGTAAAATAAATTCCAAGGGAGATTATGAAGAACAGGTGTAAACTAGTTGGATGTGCCAATCCCAAAACTTTCTTCTATCTCATGTATATTAATATTTCAAAATGTTGTTACAAATACCAATAATTCATTTTTATTAGTTTTATTAGTATTTTTATTAGAATTATGCATAACTTAATATACTTTTCGATGGAACAGTATGGAAAATTGCACAAAAACCGCTATTACAGCGCCCCCTTTCGGTGGAATTTTTCAATATTCAGGGTGAACCTTCTTGCCATGGTCAAAAGCATAAACAAAAAATTTTTCAATTCTGTGCATAACTTCATACACTTTTCGATGGTACAATATCAAAAATGGCACAAAAATCGCTATTACAGCGGCCCCTACCGTCGGAATTTTTCCAAATTCAGGGAGGACCTTCTTGCCATGGCTAGAAACATATACAAAAAATTTAGTTTAATTCTATGCATAACTTCATACACATTTCGATGATACAATATTCAAAATGCATAAAAATTGCACAAAACTCGCTATTACAGCGCCCCCTGCCGGCGGAATCTTTCCAAATTCAGGGAGGACCTTCTTGCTATGGCCAAACACATACACAAAAAATTTGGTTCAATTCTATGCCTAACTTCATACACTTTTCGATAGTACAGTATTCAAAATGCACAAAAACCGCCATTACAGCGCCCTCTACCGGCGGATTTTTTCCAATTTAATGCAGAACCTGCTTGCCATACCCAACAACTTTTTAAAAAATTTGGTTCAATTCTATGCATAACTTCATACAACTTTTGATGGTACAATGGCGACATACGGACACACGGACAGACAGACATTTTCTATAAACATGTTTTTTAGTATCTCCGACCCCTAAAACGTGTAAATCCGTCGAAAACCGGAAGTCGAAAAAAATTTCGATTACAATACTTTCTTCTATTGAAGATAGAAGAAAGTAAAAAGTAGGTAAAGAAAAGAGATTAGTCTGGATTGAAACTAATATGTACACATAATTATTTAATTAAACAAGATATTTCATTCCTTTTGAAAATAATGTGATGAAGAAGTAGAAATTAGTTGTTAACTGTTTGAAGAATGAAAGAAATTTTAAATAACATCAACCAAAAAAAAGCTACATTATATTCATTTTTTTATTACTGAAATTTGAAAAAAAAAAAAAAAAACTCTGCTACCTCGTTTTCTAGAAATTTATCATTTGAACAAAAACAACAAAAAATACATTAGCAGTTTTCACTTGATTAAAAAAAAAAGTATTTCTTTTTATTTTGTAAAGCGAAATATCACGTTTCTTGAGTTCAAAGTCATCATGTTAAGTAAATATTCTAGAGAAAAATCTTGCCATTTTGGAAACAAAAAATAAATTCCATACTAAAACACAGATTCAAAGAGGGAAATGTTGATAATCATACAAAGGAACTTTGTTTTAAAAAAATATTTCGGTAAGTGATAAAAGTACACACATAACGGTAAAAGACATTCGTAAAAAAATTCCAAGGCAGATTGTGAAGAACAGGTGTAAAAAAGTAAGTAAAGAAAAGAGATTAGTCTGGATTGAAACTAATATGTACACACAATTATTTAATTAAACAAGATATTTTATTCCTTTTGAAAATAATGTGATAAAGAAGTACAAATTAGATATGAACTGTTTGAAGAATGAAAGAAATTTAAAATAACAACAAAAAAAGCTATATTATATTAATTTTGTATTGCTGAAATTGAAAAAAAAAGCTCTGCTACATTGTTTCTTAGAATTATCATTTGAACAAAAAATACATTAGCAGTTTCACTTGATAAAAAAAAGAATTTTTTTTTATTTTGTAAAGCGAAATATCACGATTCTTTAATTCAAAGTCATTATGTTAAGTAAACATTCTAGAGAAAAATCTTGCCATTTGGGGGGCAAAAAATAAATTCATACCAAAACACAGATTCAAAGAAGGAAATGATGATAATCATACAAAGGAACTTTGTTTTAAAAGAATAATTCGGTAAGTGCTAAAAGTACACATAACGATAAAAGACATACGTAAACCAGTCAGATGTGGCAATCCCAAAACTTTCTTCTATCTCATACATGTTAATATTTCATGGAAAATGCTGCATATCAGCACCACCTGTTAGATGATTTACACCAAAAACTAATTATTAACAACTTTGACAAATTCTAACTGAATCTGAAGTTTGATGAAAATCCGTGAATTAGTTTTTTAGATACAGCTATTGCGTAAATTATAAAAAATTCTGCATAGCAGCGCCACCTGTTGGGCGATTTACACCAAAAACTAATTAGGACCAATTTATACTAGGAAGTAACTGAATCTGAAGCTTGATGAAAATTCATGCATTAGTTCTTTAGATATAGCTATTGCAAAAATCTTGGAAAATGCAGCACAGTAGCGCCACCTGTTGGGAGATTTACACCAAAAATTAAACAGCACTAATTTATATCAGGGACTAACTGAATCTGAAGTTTGATGAACATTCGTGCATTTTTTCTTGAGTTAGAACTATTGAGATAGTCATGAATAATGGAGCATAGCAGCGCCACCTGTTGGGCGATTTTCATCAAATTGTAATCGACACCTAACTATACCCTGGACTAACTGAATCTGAAGTTTTATGAAGATCCGTGCAATAGTTCCTGAGATAAATCTATTGCAGAAATCGTGAAAAATGCCGCATAGCAGCGCCACCTGTTGGGCGATTTTCACTAAAACCTAATCAGGACCAGTTTATATCAAGGTCTAACAGAATCTAAAGTTTTGTGAAATTCCGTGCATTAGTTCTTGAGATAGACCGCCCACAAAAATTTCGTCACATACAGACTCACAGAGTGACAGACAGAATGACAGAGTGACAGACAGACTCACAGACAGACATTTTCAAAAAAACATCAAATCGTGTTCAGGACATTCTAAAACGTACAAATCAGTCGAAAACCGGAAGTCGAAAATTTTCACGAATCCAATACTTTCTTCTTGTAAAGATAGAAGAAAGTAAAAAATTCCAAGGGAGATTATGCCCCGTAAGGAATGGTGACGTCACGGCGACGTCGTTGTGAAGTCACACTGTGATTTTATGACCGTCGATGTGACGTGATAGTGACTAGAATGCGACGTCGTTATGGCCGTTTTAGAGATCGTTTGTGACGTCACATTGTGACCACTCTGTGAAGTCAAGGTGTGACAAATTTGTGAAAAGTGTGTCATTTGTGACTATTTTGGCACTAATTTTGTGACGAACCTGTGACGAAAGCGACAATGCTTTGAAGTCACACTGTGACCAATTTATGAAATATGTGTCATTTGTGACGAACTTGTCATAAACACTGTGACGATTTCAAATGAAAATCAAATTTTGAAATTAATTGCTTAAAAGGCGCAAAGGCGAACATAGTGAAAAAGATTCCATGCTGGGACTTGAACCCGGGTCATCAGTATAGCGCACTGACATTCTACCGACTAAACCACATGGAACGATACCCAGCCTGGAAAATTTCTCACTATTACATGTTGGCAAGGCTACAAACGCAGCACAAGATGGAATATTTATCGTGAGCCACCGACATGGGGCAAACACGAAACTTAATTAAATCCAGAATCGATTGAAACTATATTAATACTTGGAAATTTTTCCAGAGAGAACCATTCGCCTTGCATACAATATTTCAAATGAAAATCAAATTTCAAATTAATTGCTTAAAAGGCAATTTTAATTTGAAATATTGTATACAAGGCGAATGTTTCTTCCAGGAAATTTTTCCAAGTATTAATATAGTTTCAACCTATGCTGTATTTAATTAAGTTTCGTGTTTACCCCATGTCGGTGGCTCACGATAAATATTCCATCTTGTGCTGCGTTTGTAGCCTTGCCAACATGTAATAGTAAGAAATTTTACAGGCTGGGTGTCGTTCCATGTGGTTTAGTCGGTAGAATGTCAGTGTGCTATACTGACGGCCCGGGTTCCAGTCCCGGCATGGAATCTTTTTCACTATGTTGGCCTTTGCGCCTTTTAAGCAATTAATTTTAAATTTGACTTTCATTTGAAATGTTATATATAAGGCGAATCTTTCTCTCTGGAAAAATGTCTAAGTATTAATACTGCGATGAATTTTCAAGTAAACTTTGGTTGTAAATATAAAATTTTATTTTTTACCGTACTTTTTAGCAAAATATCGCTATTTTGGAGCACTTTTCTTCTAAAACATTTTTAATTTCTCCACTTAAAAAAACAATGCTTATCAACTGACATATTTTTTTATTAAGTTCTAAGCTTGAAACTGAGTTCAAGCTTGTTATTTAGAATGGGTAAGTTTTTTAATGTGTTGTGATTTTTTATTGTTTTATTAAATACGAACATGGAGTCTAACGGATATCAATACAACTATTATTTATATAACGGTATGATAAGCCATATTTATTTAAATTTTTTATTCACGCTTACATTGTATTTTGTGAATATGAGCTAAATAGATTTGGTATGTCTTATAGGAAAAGTCTGATCTCGGAAATAGAAAAAACAAGTAAGAAAAATCATGCGTTAAGCATAGATTATAAAATACTTTCCAACACTTCCTGAATGCTTTAACAAGATATCGTAATTTAGGGAAATATCGTAAATAAGATAACTAAGTAAACATTTTAGAAAACGCATAAAACATTTGAAAAACTGATTTCAGCAGTTACCGTCCATAGCCAAATATATTTTCCAATTCTTTTGAACAGCCCTGTATTTGATCTGTAGGTTGATACACTGAAAAAAATCAAGTACTCAAAAATGAGTAAACCGATGTACTCATATCGAATTGAATATTTTTGGATCAAAAATGAACCTATGGTTTCTCTATTTTGAAACATCACATCTTATCAAACCCAAACAAACGAATAATTTTGTACCCTGTAATGGTTCATTTCATTTTGGCGGCATAAATGATGTTTATTAATGTAAATATTAAATTATGCACAGTATTTTAAAATGATTTAAAGGTGCTTGGAAATAATGCTCTTGTCATAAATATATTCGATTTGAGTATCTTGTTAAGAATTTTGCTATTTTTCTTAATAAATAATCAATTAAGCGTTTCTATTTAATAACTTTGAACGGGAAATAAATGTCAGTACATTTTTACTTTAATTTTTAGGGGCGGGTTAGGGGTGGGGGGGCTGTACATAACGATTCATATTTGATCCCAACCATGGAATAAAAAATTAGTACATGTGTTTCTCAACTTTGAGTACATTTGGATCGGAGCAATTTTTAGTATGTGACGCATTTAAAATTGTGTACTTTTTACTCAATTTTGAGTACCCATTTTTTTCAGTGTATATATACTATATAATAGGAACATTTAGTTTAGCAAGAAAACGCCTAAGAGGTTGAAATTCTCTTTCAGCAATTTATACTAATACATGAATACATACTTGAATACTTTTGTACAACCCTGTAGTTTACCTAGAACCTTTTATTACACGCCACTATTTAGTTAAAATTTAATTCAAACTAAGACACTCTTAAAACTGCTAAAATTACATTTCCAGAAATTATAATTTATAGACGGCCATGTATCCAATTCTTTACGTGACCCTGTATATCATTTTATCTATATTCTACAAACATTTCTTAGTAAATCAAAAGCAGTTCAGCGAAAAAAAGCATAACTCATTTAAAAACCACCTTTAAGCGATTTGCGCCCATACCCGGTAACACTTACGAATACTTTTGTGTAGCCCTGTATAGGAATTATAGCATTTATAAACACCATATACTATGCATAAATATAGTGAATCATAAAAGCGCATATCATAATTAAAAATGCATTTCCAGCCGTCATCGCTAATGTACAGTACTTCGGATATAATATAGTATCTGAAATATTTTATATAATGTGTCCCTGTAAATGCTATATACGTATTATTCGTATTATACATGAAATTATTTATAGTGTGTAAACCTCAGCGACGTATATCAATTTCATTATATATGAAACAGATTAACATAATTAAAGTACGCAGCAAACAATTCCCTCCATCCCTATATCATTATGTATTGGAATTCCTTTTTTAGCCCTGTAAATGAATAATAACTATTCTTTGCATCGCATAGTCAACAGAATGCATATTTTAGTGCGCTTCATAAATGCATACCAATATTATTCTATTTGAAAGCGTGCGTAAAATCCTTAAAAATCAATTGAAACGATTTTTTCCCATAGTCCGTAATGTAACGGAATACTTTTGGCTGTCTTGTAAATGAACTAAACATGCTACAAACTTCATTACAAATAGGGGCCGTGCTATGGTAAACGTCAATAACATCCAAAAATTTCAGGGCAATCCGACTATATTTACTAGAGTTAGAGCGCGGACAGATTGCTAGACGGACAGACGGAGAGACAAACCGAAGTCATAAGCACTTTTCAACTTTGTATCCTATATTATGTATCCTTTATTCTATGAACTTAAAAAATATAGATACTAAAGCAGTTTAATCTATAACTTCCTATCAGGCATGAAAAACACTTTATTTCAATGCTTAAATATCACATTTTATTTTTTAGTGCCAAAAATTACTTGTATCATAAACGTAGAAAATGAGTTTATTATAGAAGAAAATTTAATAATCGATTCAAAATGTCTAAAATTAAATGTTTGATTAAAATCACAAACAGAAAAAAAAAATGCTTACATATGAAGAACAGGTGTAAAAAAGTAAGTAAAGAAAAGAGATTAGTCTGGATTGAAACTAATATGTAGACATAATTATTTAATTAAACAAAATATTTTATTCCTTTTGAAAATAATGTGATGAAGAAGTACAAATTAGATGTTAACTGTTTGAAGAATGAAAGAAATTTTAAATAACAACAACAAAAAAAGCTATATTATATTAATTTTTTAATGGTGAAATTAAAAAAAAAAACTCTGCTACATTGTTTTCTAGAAATTATCATTTGAACAAAAAATACATTAGCAGTTTCACTTGATAAAAGAAGTATTTTGTATTTTGTAAAGCGAAATATCTGTATTCTTAAGTTCAAAGTCATCATGTTAAGTAAATATTCTAGAGAAAAATCTTGCCATTTGGGAGACAAAAAAATAAATTCCGTACCAAAAAACAGATTAAAAGATGTAATGAATAAATACTGGTTCGTCAAAAAGTGCGCCTAGGGAAATGATGATAATCATACAAAGAACATTAGTTTAAAAATTAATTCGCTAAGTGATAAAAGTACATATAACGATAAAAATCTTACGTAAAAAAATTACAAGGGAGATTAAGAAGAACAGGTGTAAAAAAGTAAGTAAAGAAAAGAAATTAGTCTGGATTGAAACAAATATGTATACGTAATTATTTAATTGAACAAGATATTTCATTCTGTTTTCAAATAACGTGATGAAGAAGTAGAAATTAGTTGTATCATTAACTGTTTGAAGTACTGAAAAAGCTTTAAAAAGCGAGTATGAATTACGTATAAATGCTTTATATTAAGTTTTTGCATCGAAATTTGAAAAATATGTAAAACGATGAATAGTCAATAAAATTTTTTAAGTTTCTAGATAAATCTTTTATAAAGAAAGGGAAAACAAAGTTTCTACGTCCTGTTATGTTCCAGGAAAAATATCAGTACTTTTTCTGTAAAAAATAAATCTAGTTTACCGCGCGAATTTTCGCCTTATTTAAGCCGAAGAATTTCCTGATAATAAAATTCCAGGACCCGTACGAACCCTGGAAAAGCTTTAAAATAAAAAAAATCCCTGCCGGCCCGGCCTACAGGCAGAGGTAGATTTCGAAGTTAAGGGGCGCAGCATGTCCCTACTGGGACTTTGCGCCATAAAACCCCATACAACCAACCAACCTTCGAAGTTAAGTATACTAATTTCACCAACAAAAACTAAATCATGATTAGATATAAGTCCACTTTAACAGTTTTATCTGCCTGCTTTTGACGAGTTTTTATTTCATTTTTATATAATAACTGGTTTTATCGGAATCATGTTAAGGCGGTATTTAAAAAAATACTTTTCCATGCTCAACAACTCGAAATTTTCGGGCACATTTTCAGATTCATTTTTAATAGAAAAAATACGAAACTTGCTGACGTGATTTTTGAAAAGTTTTATAAGCGACATGTGTTTTTATTTTTCTTTCAATTAATTGAAACTTGATTAATAAACAATTATTTTCTCAGTAGGGCAATATTTTTCGTTTCTAACACAATCGCTTCGGGAAATTCTGTTCAAAATGCCCACTTTGACATCATTTTTTGAAATATATTCTGCCTCTATCAAAAAATCGATCATTACGGTACATTATATAGTTTCTGAAGAAGAGAATCTATCAATTGGACGCATTTGAGAGCAAAAATTAATTTAAAAATGAGTAAGAAAATAAGCAGTTTGGATTTCAATACATTCTTAATAAGATGATTTTTTTCTTCAACCGCTATGTATTTTTAATTTGTTTATGCTGTAAGAATTGGTCCTATCAAAAGCTTGTCTATATAAATGTTGAAGACAATATTAAGAAGATATATGATAAATTCATGGGGATTTTATATCTTGTGAATTGACGGAGTTATAGAAATTTTTCTTCTTCACCCCCCCCCCTTTTTTTACTTTCTTCTATCTTTACAAGAAGAAAGTATTGGATTCGTGAAAATTTTCGACTTTCGGTTTTCGACGGATTTACACGCTTTAGAGGTCAGGGATTCCGAAAAACATGTTTTTACAAAATGTCTGTCTGTGAGTCTGTGCATCTGTGCATCTGTGAGTCTGTCTGTCTGTCATATTAATTTTTGTAACTTTTAATAAAGTTTATCTAAAGATGGCTACTAAATTATCCCATATTTGCATTCATCTACCTAGACTGTGTGTCTGTGTGTGACCCAAATTTTGTGGGCGCTCTATCTCAAGAACTAATGCACGGAATTTAATAAAAATTTATATTCAGTTAGCCCCAGATATAAATTGGTGCTGATTAGTTTTTGGTGTAAATCGTCCAACAGGTGGCGCTGCTATGCTGCATTTTTCAGAATTTCCACTATAGGTGTATCTCAAGAACTAATGCACGAATCTTCATCAAATTTTAGAATCAGTTAGTCCTTGACATGAATTGACATTTTATACGGTTTGGTGTAAATCGCTCAATAGGTGGCGCTGCTATGCTGTTTTTGTGATTTCCGCTATAGCTCTATCTCAAGAACTAATGCTTAGATTTTCAACGAACTTCAGATTCATGTATACCTGGATATCAATTATTCCTGTTTATGTATTGGTGTAAATCACTCAACAGGTGGCGCTGTTAAGCTACATTTTTCAGAATTTCCGCTATAGCTCTATCTGATGAACTAAGGCACGAATGTTTATCAAACTTCAAATTCAGATACACTTTGATATGAATTGGTGCTAAATTGATGTAATGTCTTGTACTGTTTAAATGATTTAATTGACGTGATTTTTTAGTTGGTAAACGATTAATGTCCTTACCTTCTTATGGATTACCAGTCTGTACGCAAGAGAAATCGATAAGAATTTGTTGACGGAAAAATATAAATATAAGCAACAAATTACTGACCACTTTTGGAAAAGGTGGAGAAATGAATATTTGTTATCTGCTTTTCAAGTGAAAAACATAAATTCATCGCCTCAGTTCAAAGTTAACGATATAGTGATAATTCATGGTGAAAAGCTCCCAAAACATATGTGGAAGTGTGGTCGTGTTAAAGAACTCATATTTGGTCGTGACTCTAAAACAGGGGTGTCAAACTGTGGACCGACGCATACCACTAAAATTTTGCAGAAAAAGTCGACTTCTTGGATCGCAGAGATTCGATGATTAGATAAGGCAAAGATTACTATAAAATTTGAGTGGTATCCGGCGGGCCACAGTTTGACACCCCTGCTCTAAAATAAGATCATGTGTATTACAGACTGCAAAAGGCGATCTTAAACGACCTGTCCAACTCTTATATAATCTTGAATTGGACTTAGTGGACTAAAAACTCTGACACTAAAAAAAAACTATTCATGACATTTTAATTTCTTTTGTTACTCATATTTACCTTTATTATTGTTTAATTTTCATACAATTCATGTGTTTTATTTTCTTTCTTAGATTGCAGCATTCTTATTATTTTTCTTGTAAATCGGTAGCTGTAGTTTCTTCTCACGGACTGTCGAAAGAAAACGCTTAGCGTTTTAAATATATAGATTGTTGAAAGACGTTTGCCAAAACAAATTCAGAAAGGTAATTTTCGCTTTCTTAAACTAGCAAAATTTCTGCCAATAAATAAGGCAATTTTTTAAGTTCTAAAATAGTGGTGGCAAAGTAATTTATTTAAGCATGAGCAATTACTTTGTCCGTTGCGTGAACGCAACACCAGCGTGTAATGGGTTAGTGATAATCACTTTCCATGAAGTGTTGGATATTGATTTAATCAAATGTAAATTACATATACAGCTAGTTGAAGAAGTTCCTAAAAATCTGAAGCCAAAATTTATTTCTAAATTCCCATTCAGATTAGTTTCTTACTTACACAAAACTAAATCCTAAAAAGAAATAATCGTAACAATAAAATATATGGTTTTAAAAATATTAACTTAGAAAAAAATATAGTCTATGAAGAAAAATAGCAATGTCTCTTTTTAAGTTCTTAAGGTGCTGTTATCTATTTTACAGCTCTTTTCATTTCTCTTTCTTCAATAAAATAAGATTTCAACAGATGGGTTTTAAATGTTATTTTTCCCAAAAGGCTTTCTGGAGTTAAATTTCTTTTATTATACCATCATATGATTTTGGAAAAAATAAATTTCGAAGCTCGAATGTGTCAGAGAAATATATCTAAATAATTTCGAACGAGTATACTTATACTTGATTCTTGTTTTTTTAGACATGAGAGTAGATTTTTCCGTACTTTTTGTGTTAAACTTATTTTAATGTGATTTGCTGTTATTCTTCAAAATAAAAAAGTTCGTACTACAAATATTTTTAACAGTTTATTTTCCATTTAGCATTTGCAAAGAACCTTATCATATATGAAATTTAGGTAAATAAGTAGATAGATATCAGATAGATAGGTACAAAATTATTAACGAAGTTTCGAGGATACAGGATGAATTTACGGTGCGACGACATTTTGCGTGGAAAATTATCAAGGATAAAATAAGGACGAATACAAATACAACCGTCTAAAAAGCGCGAAGGAAGAAATCCGATTACCGGAGAGGGAAACTTCTAGCGGTAACTTTTAAAAGAAATTTTCGTCTTATTTTAAAATCTTATTCCAGCAAAATTTACTATCTTAAAAAAATCTCAGATGAAAGTTGAAAAGATATGAAATTAGTCCCACTTTACTTCAACGAACTTTCTAAAAATTAAACCTCCTACAAAATATTGAATGTTCGCTTAATCCAGTGTTGCCAGTGGGCTACTTTTCTAAAATTCAGATTTCTTGATTGGCACCACTTTTCTGAAATGGTAAAATTCCCCTTGTTTTTGCCTTAATTAATATGCCGTTAAATAACGCGAATTTTACTATTTCAAAAAACTGGTGCCAATCAAGAAATCTGGATTTTAAAAAAGTAGCCCACTGGCCATACTGGCTTAATCATCAAGCTTCATGTTGAAACAGACGCTTAATCATCAAGCTTCGTCGCAAAAAAAAAGCCCCGCAATGCTATCGTTACCAACAATGTTTTATGTCGCTATAAGCTGCCACAGTAGGCCTAAATCTCTGTGACATGGAGGTGATCATTTAGCTGAAGAATGTAATGTAAAAACTACCCAACCTCACGCGCCTAAAACCCGGCCCGACATTCTGCAATTGAGGCCTGCTACAACAATTCAACTACAAAGTCTGCTCGAAATTTCCGGTAAAAACTCAATTCCGAAAAGCTACGCAAAAGTCACTGCTACTCCCGAAAATCCCCCAGCGGAAAAAAAAAAACAGCCAAATGTACAAGCCACCCCCACAGCCCGCAACTCAGCAGCTTTATGAGTTGCACGAATTCTCTATCTCTATACCTACGATAGCTCAGATTCTCATGAAAATAAAAGATGAACTACAAGCATATTTGCCAACCTCCGGCTTTTTCCATATAAGAGAAAAATACTTCTAACCAGAAAAATTTTTTAATCAAATGTGTCTTTCTTCTTTGTGTTAGTCATTTGAAATCTACTTCATTTTGTTTGTTAAATAAATTTCTGGTTCGAAGCATGTTTTTTTGGTTTTAAAAAAGCCGGAGGTTGGCATATATGACTACAAGTTAGTTCCTTTGGCGAAATTCCAACTAAATTCTACAGTATCCCAGAACATATTCAAAGCAAAAAATTTCCGATTTCCATTGCCGACAATATTAACCTTGGGCTGTGTACGTTTACTTAGTTTATTACGAATGGTTTATGGTAAACAGTAGTGTGAAAAATGTTATATTGCCCTTCCTTGATGTTATGGTTTTACACGAAAATAACTTGTTTCACACTACTGTTTACCGTAAACCATTCGTAGTATTTTTACCCCCACATCGCCTTTCATCCCATCCACCTAATCAAAAGTTGGTTGCCGGTTATGTCTATCGGGCTTTAAATATTTGTTCTTCTGACAGTTTACTAAAAACAGAATTAGATTACATTAAATCCATTGCCATTGATCGAGGTTTTACAGCTGAAATCGTCGATTGCATTCATAATAAACTAAGTAAACGTACTCACCCCAAGGTTAATAATGTCGTCAATGAAAATTTAATTAATCTTCCATATTTTCCGAAAATAAGCCATCAAATTTCTAAAATCTTGAGAAAATTTGGCTTTAAGGTAGTTTATACTCCTTTTAACAAAATTCAATTCACAAATCTGAAACAAACAATTGATAGTTTTTCAAATTAGGGTATTTACAGGATATCTTGCGAATGCAAAAAAATGCATCAAACGAAGCGAGCCTTTAAGATCCGTTTGAGGGAGCATAAAACTTGTGTTAAAAATTGTAATATCAAACATTCCGTTATTGCCAACCACTGCTGGCCAACAACCATAATTTTAAATTTTCCGAAGGCTCCATAATACAGAAATGCTCATCAATTTACGAGCTTGACTTCTGGGAAGTTTATTATTTATGGAAAAATTCAAATAGTTTAGTTAACGATTTATCCAGCACGCCTAATTTTTCAAAGATATGGTTTATTTTTCTATAATTCGTTCTCTTCACTCCCCACCCCTTTTTTTTTCCTCTCAGTTTCAACTCTTCCGGAGCAATTGGGCGATTTTGATTGGTCTCCCTGTGTGTGAGCGTGAGATACAAAATATTGAATGTTCGCTTAATCCAGTGTTGCCAGTGGGCTACTTTTCTAAAATTCAGATTTCTTGATTGGCACCACTTTTCTGAAATGGTAAAATTCCCCTTGTTATTGCCTTAATTAATATGCCGTTAAATAAGGCGAATTTTACTATTTCAAAAAACTGGTCACAATCAAGAAATCTGGATTTTAAAAAAGTAGCCCACTGGCCACACTGGCTTAATCATCAAGCTTCATGTTGAAACAGACGCATAATCATCAAGCTTCATGTTGAAACAGACGCTTAATCATCAAGCTTCGTGTTGAAATAGACGCTTAATCATCAAGCTTCGTCGCAAAAAAAAATGCCCCGCAATGCTATCGTTACTAGCAATGTTTTCGTGTCGCTATAAGCTGCCACATGAGCCCTAAATCTGTGTGACATGGAGATGATCATTTAGCTGAAGAATGTAATGTAAAAACTACCAACCTGACGCGTCTAAAGCTGCTATCAGATTCACCAACTTTTCGAGCAACCAACTTTTCAGCCGATTTTAACCCCAACATTTTCCTGTTCAAAGAGAGAAAAAGATTAAAACTGTCGTTGTTAAAGTTGGAGGAAAACCAGTATTACTAGTACCAGCCGTTAATATTTATCGCCTATTCGTATCAATCGCTTATCTCCGATTGGCTGAAACGTTGAAAGTTGGAGTTAAAAGTTGCGGCTAGCCCAGACTTTTTAGAGCTGTGGATAAAAAGTTAGGGATATTGCTGTTTGCTATCACACAGGGTGCTGAGACAATATTTTGCGAAAAGTTGGAGGAAATCACGAGTTGACGCAAAAATTGTTCGAAAAGTTGGTGAATCTGACAGCAGCTTAAAACCCGGTCCGACATGCTGCAATTGAAGGCTACAACAATCCAACTACAAAGTATGCTCGAAATTTCCGGTAAACACTCAATTCCGAAAAAGCTACGCAAAAGTCACTGCTACTCCCGAAAATCCCCCAGCGGAAAATAAAATTGAAAAAACAGCCAAATGTACAAGCCACCCACACACCCCGCAACTCAGCAGCTTTATGAGATGCACGAATTCTCTATCTCCATACCTACGATAGCTGAGATTCTCATGAAAATAAAAGATGAACTGCAAGCGTATTTGCCAACCTCCGGCTTTTTCCATATAAGAAAAACATATTTCTAACCAGAAAATTTGTTTAATAAAATGTGTCTTTCTTCTTTATGGTAGTCATTTGAAATCTACTTCATTTCGTCTGTTAAATAAATTTCTGGTTCGAAGCATGTTTTTTTTTTTTTTTTTTTTTTTTTTTTTTTTTTTTTTTCTAAAAAAGCCGGAGGTTGGCATGTATGACTACAAATTAGTTCCTTTGGCGAAATTCCAACTAAATTCTACAGTGTCCCAGAACATATTCAAAGCAAAAAAAATCCGAGGCAGGAACAAGAAATTATGATTAATTTTAAAGAAGATAGAATAATAAAGAAATTATCAAATTACAAAAATTAGTAATTATGGAGTCATAGAAGCTAATGACGCTTTTAACAATACGTAATTGTACACCATTCCAAAAGTTTGGTATAGTATACTCTATACTCAGAATAACGTGAGCCCACTTCTGTAGAACTTTGGAACAGTCCGACAGCATAACCTCATCTCCCTTTTTCACTTTGAAGCCTGGATCAGTCCATCTTGTATAAAGGACTCAGCCTTTGACTTTTATCTTTTTTAACTCTGATGATGAGCATGATATGCTTGAAAGTGCTAGGTCCTTTCTAAATGTACTGTATTGTGAATAAAAAAAAACTAATTTGAATATTGTTTGTGTTTACAATTTTTTTAAAAGGATCCCTTTTCAAAATTATATGCCTTTCGTGAACACTGGCAAACTGTATTACTAAATCAACATCGAGGAGTTTTAGATCTTCTTTTGTCTTCTATGTACTTGGACTTGGGCGAGATCTAGAGAGGAGTACCAGGAATCAGACAATCCGCACCTCCGGTAATAGCCTGTGGATAGAAACATTCAAAACCATAGCCAATGTCCAGAAAATCTACTCAAAATTATTTAATGTTATATTATTTAAAATGTAACATGTATTAAATTACATTAACATGTAATAATACACCTGTAATAACATTATTTAAAATGTAAAATGTCACATAAAGTTTCTTTTCTTTAAAGATTATCCGGTTTTGTAGGTTTTTGACTGTTTGTAAACTGTGTAATCAATCCACCAGCTAAACTAGTGCTTTACTTTACTTTTATCTATTTACATTTTTAGTCCAAATTTCACTTTCCTTGACTCCATATCAGTGCATTTAACACGTTCACGCCGACACGGTGGGTCACACTTGGCTGTCTCAGAGTTGTGAAGCCTCCGGCTTTTTGAACACTACTATTATTTTAGAGAAAATGTTGTTCCTTTAAATCGCCCAATTGTTCTAATTAAATAAAACAACATTTTCTGTATTAAAATACTGGTATCCAAACAGCCGGAGACTTGGCAGCTCCGAGACAGTCGAGTGTGACCCACTGCGCCGGCGTGAACGTGTTAATCGACTATTTCATATACTCTCTTCTTATTCCGCAGCTATTCCAGGTGTGACGGACCCATATGGTCTTATCATGGTCTCATTATCAAAAAGAGTGCAAAAATTACAAATATAATGTTGCGAAAACGCAACGTTAGTCTTTATTGGGTTAAATTAATCATGTATATGGTATCGTTCTCTCTATTTTCTGTGTCTGCACATTTTTTGTTTTCATGTTGCCATTCGTCATTTGCTTTTTTTTAATGCGATAGGTCTTATTTATTTTTGTTAACCTTTTTTACCTCTCAGGCTTTCAACGTTAGTCTTTATTGGGTTAAATTAATTATGTGTATGGTATCGTTCTCTCTATTTTCTGTGTCTGCACATTATTTGTTTCCATGTTGCCATTCGTCATTTGCTTTTTTTTAATGCGATAGGTCTTATTTATTTTTGTTAACCTTTTTTAGCTCTCAGGCTTGCAACGTTAGTCTTTATTGGGTTAAATTAATCATATGCATGGTATCGTTCTCTCTATTTTCTGTGTCTGCACATTTTTTGTTTTCATGTTGCCATTCGTCATTTGCTTTTTTTTAATGCGATAGGTCTTATTTATTTTTGTTAACCTTTTTTAGCTCTCAGGCTTTCAACGTTAGTCTTTATTGGGTTAAATTAATTATGTGTATGGTATCGTTCTCTCTATTTTCTGTGTCTGCACATTTTTTGTTTTCATGTTGCCATTCGTCATTTGCTTTTTTTTAATGCGATAGGTCTTATTTATTTTTGTTAACATTTTTTAGCTCTCAGGCTTGCAACGTTAGTCTTTATTGGGTTAAATTAATTATGTGTATGGTATCATTCTCTCTATTTTCTGTGTCTACACATTTTTTGTTTTCATATTGCCATTCGTCATTTGCTTTTTTTTTAATGCGATAGGTCTTATTTATTTTTGCTAATCTTTTTTATCGCACAGGTTATCAAAGCCTGAGAGCTAATGCGCCCGCAGGTTCTCCATGTACGTACGTATGTATGCACGATGATTCTTGATAGAACTATCCGGTTTGTTTAAAATTTTGTAAATGCATTTGTAAATTCTGATAAGGCTCTATCCTGATTCGTTTTGGGGTTCATTGGTTAAGTACAAAGAGGGAATTGGTAGGCTAATCTGCCCTTAATATAACTAAATGGATTGTTCATGCAGAATTATCCGATTTGCTTCAAATTTGATATACCGGTTTATTCTGATAAGGCGCTTCCCTGATTAGATTTGGAGGTTCATTGGTTAAGTATAAAGGGGAAGAACGGGGGCTAATTTCCCCCCCCCCCCCTTAATTTGTTTACCGCTTTGCTCAAAAAGAGTGGTTCTATTTTATGAATAATAAAGATAAATAAGAGTATAATATACAATTAGTGTGAATAGCTCAATGCCATCAGTTTAACTGGGCATTTTTCTTTTCTTTTTTTTTTTTTTTTTGTTAATCATTTGCTATTTATATTCCGACATATCTCTTGACCTTTTTATTTTTTATGCATTTTTTTTTCGACATTTGACTGTTTCCATTTATATTTGATCATATATATATATTATTTTTTTTGGAAAGGTGTCTGTTTGCAAATGGTCCCGCTACAATATCATTAGAATATAAAGATTACATTTTTCTGGTTACCGCCGGAGTAAAAACGTACCACTTAATACCACTTAAACGTACCACGTAAAACTTTCACTAGTAAAAACGAATAGAATATTTTGCCTTATTTATGACAGAAATTCTTAATAGAAAGAGGCGTTTACATGAAGCATTATTCTATTCAAATTTACTGGTGGGAGTTTCTCCGGAAATAATCGGGCTTTGTTTGTTTGTATGTCTGTGTTCATGCTTTTTATTAACTTTAAAGGCTTTAACTTTTGTAAGAAGTGACCAATAATCACGAAATTTTAATATACACAGCACTACTTTATGTTTTTAAAATGGTTGTCGGATCGTGCATAACGGGGAAATTTCAAAAATTTGAATATATCTTTGTCTGATGCGCGATAAAATGAGCGATATTGCCAAAAATAAGATTAAGAATGAAGGTAGATTACACTCCTACAAATGTGTACTATATTTCATATTACGTTTTGTAGAAATTTTATAAAAGGTTTTTGATATTATATCGTTTTGTAGAAAACAGTTCTCATTAATTTGTGTAAAAATATTAATAATATTTTTTTAAATGTTTGAGATAAACACAAAAAAAAGAAAAGAAAGATAAAGCAGATATGTACCAGGAAATGTCCAGTTACATGCAATTTGCTTGAAAAAAAAATAAAACAAAGGACAACAATAACTGAAATGAAATAAACACGTATGCCTGAATCTTGTTTTATCTCTGAGATAATATTTCTCAGTTGAAAAGAGTCGGTATACAGTAACTTAATATACTTCTTCGAATATCGACTGTTTCTCCACAGGATTTAATATATATATATATATATATATATATATATATACACATGTGTGTGTGTGTGTGTGTTTATATATATATATATATATATAAGAAGATTCCAAATTCCATTTTCTCTTCAGAAAAAAAAAAAAAAACAGAATCTGTTTTTGAAACGATACATGAAAAAATCCTTTTAAACCTCTAAGATAGATTTTTTTTCACGGAATCTGTATTTACTCTTTAAATGTACAGTCGTTCAAAAAAAGTAAACACCCCCCTACTAATTCTGTAACTAATTATAATAGATGAAAGATACATACATACATAACAGACAAATTACATTTTCATATTTTTATTAATATCTCCTGAAATTATAATCCTAATTTGATAATTCCTTGTGTGGTTATAATACTAAAAAACCCAAACATTAATGCATTGAATTTGTAATTTTAAAGCTATTATAATATGAGTTATAAAATGAAATTAATATTCGAAAAAAATATGAATTGCAACCTACAATGTTTTTGATAGATTTATATTTATTATGGCCTGATTTATGCGAATTTCCAATTTGAAAATTTTCTTCCAAGTAGTTTTCGAATTATGATTTAAAAACGTCACAATGACGGTTTAATTATGGTCCATGATGTGCAGTAAAGCATAATTTGGAAAAAATATATTTTACTCATTTTATTGAAATTTTTCGGTTGGCAACAGTTGATGTTAAGCGAGTGAAAGTGACAATGAAGTGACATAGTCATTCTGTAGCATTCCAACAATCGGGTACCGAACTTCAATTTGGATAAAACCCCTGAAATATACTCATTTTAAAATAAGAAATTTCTCTGAAACTAATCGTACGAATTTCATGACAATTTGATTTTAGGCTAATTCAGGGGTCGTACTTGTCCTGAAAATTCAAGAACAGGAAATTCTTCCGCACCAGTATATTCTTATAGAATATATCTTCTTAAATAAGGCGAAATTTCGCACGTTTGACCTAGATTTGTTTTTCCTTTAAAAAGAAAATACTGATATTTGCCCTGAAAAATTCCCTGAAGCGTATGACCCCTGCTAATTGAAGAGTGTAGAATTTATTTATGGTGCCAAACTTGGATATTGCTATTGAAAGAACAAATGTTTGGGTTCGTTTTGATATGTAGAAGGCCCCCTAAGCAAATTTTATATACATCATTTAAAAGTAAACTTTATTTCCAACCATTTGGTACCAGTAACTTTTTCTACAATAATTTGTTGTAGAGTTAGTAGGGAGTGTTTACTTTTTTTCCCACGATTATACAATCGTAAAGAAAGAGAAAGAGAACACCCATACTTTTTAATTTCCAAATTGTTGATTAGAGGTACCGCTCAGTTCAGAATTCTGTCTACTTTCCGACTATAAATACAACTTTTTAAATAGCGGTGTTCTCTTCGGGGTGTAGTGGCCGAGAGGTTCTGCTCTCGAAGCTGGTAGACGGGAGGTGCTGGGTTCGATCCCAACCGCGCCCGTCGGCCTAATCGTTCGGAGTTTTCGTGGTTTTCTTCGAACCTTGGTTCTCCAAGCGTTAATACGGGTTAGGTTCCCTTAGAAAGACCTCCACGGAAGGCACTCCCCTCCTTAGGGCCTATATCCCACGTGCTGATAATTGGCCGACATAAATACAACCAACATAAATACAACCAACCAACCAACCTCTTCAGGGTGTATCAGGAATGATCGTTCAATTTTTGTGAGGAGCAAGAAAATAACAAAAGGAGACAATTTCTTATAGGAAAGTACTGGCGCAAACGAACGCATGAAGTTGTAGAGGGTACTGTGTATCCATTGGATTGTCCGAAAAGTTCGTGCCGATTTTGAAGGAAAATTGAAACGCAGAAGATTTAAATTTTAGTACTCATTTATTAAAATACATAGGTGCCATTCTGCTATACAGCGTTCTACCATCTGTCTAGAAATCTCATAATGCCTTCTTTCCAAAACATTTGTGGTTTGATGGCTGTCAATTTTGTTAGAGTCAATTTTGATTGGCGGAGAGAATTTTTGAGAAAAAGAAACAAAGAGGTCGGGTGGATAAATGTCCGGAAAGTAGGGAGGAAGGGTCAGAATGTCTCAAATGAATGCAAGCAGTTTGTTTCTGACAGTCAAAGTTTGTCCAAAAAGTTTGTTTCTCAACACACGTGATATTTTTAAATTCGTCTCGCACCACTTTTCGAAAATAAAACTTTTTCACATATACTTTGACAACAATATAACCTATCGCTATAAAATGTAATTTTTTAAAACAGTGGTACAAATAGAATATAAAAATAGTTACCATTGGGCGCACGAACTTTCCGGACAACCCAATAAAATTTCTGCTCCCGCGCAGAGTTCCTGACAAGTCCAGCCTCTCGTCAATCGACAAGGAGACTTTGAAAAAGTAACCTGAACCATTATACGGCAAATGAATATGCAGATATGCATCTAATTTACGGTGAGCAGAAGTGGTCAGAAAGCTGCGCAAATGTATGCAGAATGCTGTGAGATAGCTTCTCCATTGGAATTCTCCATATCGATCGGTTGCCTCCTCTATCCTGACATGTACTGGTAATCGATTCAATTTCGCACAGTTGTTGATGAAAACGTGCAAACATTTGATCCTGAGGTTGATACCAGTTGGAATAGCAATCTGCATACATTTGCGGAATTCTTCGACTGTTCTCCCCTGCTACATGTATGTCTGCATATTCATTTAAGGTATAATGATTCATGTTACTTCTGCAAAGTCACACTAACGAATGATTACCGGCTGGACTTCTCAGAGAGTTTCGCGTGTGAAAATAACTTGCAGATACACAGCGCTCTCTACAACGGCATGCTTTCGCTTGTGCCCATACTTTCCTGTGTGAAATTATCTTCTTTTGCTATTTTCTACCTCCCCACCAAATTTGAACGATCATTCCTGATACATCCTGTGTATTTGAAGTTGTACGTGGTAGATTTGTACAAAAATATACAAGAAAAATAATACTCTTTATAAGATGTAACAAAATTTGCAAGGAAAATGGAGAAAGGGTATTTAAAAAGGGGATCATTTTGAAGTCCTTTATGTAATATAAACCAGTCTTGATTGAAATATTAAAAAAAATTAAAATATATTAAATATTTGCTGCAGGTTTATAAGATAATTTATGTAACTGTTATTCTACACTTATTATTTCTTATTTATCTTAATTGATTGGGAATTACTAATTTATAATTAAAATTCCGCCTGTTACATGCATTCAGAATATTTATTAGAACTAGAAATTTCTTAAAGATAAACTAAGTATATAAACTAGGCATAATAAATTGAATTTCAATGCTCGTCATTTTTCCTGGGGCTCTAGACGCTCCTCTGTTGCTGGTATTAGGATTCGCTGGTGAACAGATCAAACTCATGCGCAAATTATTGCCCCCACTGAGTCCGCCCGCCATGATTCCCATTCTGTTATTGTTTTTGCTATCACCCACAATTTCCCGTTCCCGCATACTATTCGGTCGGTGAACGATTGTCTCAATTGCCTTCTGATCATTTATCGGTTGTGCTCAAATTTGACGTGGGTAACTACCATCTTGACGTTTCCACAGGCCTTTTCGGTCAATTGGGAGAAACTTTGCTCATACTCTCATCAATACTGGGCAGCCCCCCCCCCCCCCCCCCACCGAGATTTACTCTGCCGATGACGTAATGGCTTCATTATTTCATGCATTTGGAAAACTCTTCACAATGGGTTTAACACTAGAAAAACCCAGAATTTTACTCAAATTTTAGAAACATATTTCATACCAGAATTTTTATTTTAAATTATTAACTTATTCATTTAACTATTTTTCTTTGTATCTTTTAAACTAGTTTTATAAAAAAATTTCTGGTTCAAACCGGGATATATTCATTTGGTAGCAGTCAAAATGACTGCTCGCGGACTTTCTACAGTGCTGCCAGTGGGCTACTTTTTTTAAATTCAGATTTCTTGCTTGCCACCACTATTTTGAAACGGTAAAATTACCTTTGTTTTCGACTTAATTGATATGTCATTAAATAAAGCCGCATTTTACCATTTCAAAAAAGTGGTGCCAATCAAGAATCTGAATTTTAAAAAAGTAGCCCATCTGGCAACACTGGCTTTCTAATGTTAAAAAAGTCGCGAAACCATGGCAGAAAGTAATTTATTGCTTTCGACTACCTGAGCACATCAGGAACTTAAAAAGAGGCAGAAATAATTTAAGACGGGGCTGGAAGACACCAGGGACCCCCTTCTTAAACCCCAGCTTAATCGCATCAATCATCAGATTAGTGCTGCAATCAAGGAGTTTAGTATTTCACGCTGGAACACCTACGTTGAGTCTTTATCCTCTTCTGACAACAAAATCTGGTCGGCGACGGCCCGCATTCGTAGGACACGATCACACATCTCGTCCCTTAACGACCCCAATGGAGTGGCCTATAACAACTCTGACAAGGCTGAGCTCATTGCTGACAGTCTTAGAAATCAGTTTACTCTTAATCGTGATGTCTTCAGTCCTAGGATGACTGACATAGTCAGTTCCAAAGTTAAAGAGTTTCTTAACACAAATCGCACTAATATTCTCACTCCTGCAACCCCATCAGAGGCTGTAGCTTATATTGGGAATCTTAAAAAGAATAAATCGCCTGGCCTCGATTGCATTTCTAAAATATGCTTATGTATCTATCTATAAACTTTATAATTTTCCTAACTTTTCCTATAAATACCATGCTTAATCTCCATATGTTTCCCGTCTGCTGGAAGTGAACGCTGGTCGTACTAATCCCAAAACCTGCGTAGGACCGCCACGCTCCTTTTAACTTTCGTCCTATTTCTTTACTTTTCTGTATCTCAAATGTCTATGAATACAGACTAGCAAACCATCTGAAGGAGTTCATTACCACCAATTCGATAATTATTCCAGAGCAGTATGTGTTTCAACCCAAATTCTCTACTCAACATCAGCTTTAGAGAATAACTGAAATCGTTCATGAAGGTTTCCTTAACCCTTTCCAGCACAGGCAATTTTTGTTGTAAAATGATAATATGATTGACTGACACCGGAATTTTAAAACGACTTTTTTAGAAATTAAAAGCATGTTACTTTTAATGTTCATTACAAAAGCAAAATTTTACTAAAATATTCTTGATGCCGTTCGTAAGTTTGGAATTAAAATTAGGTATCCCGACCCGGGCACAGTGTGCCGGAAAGGGTTAAAAGACAAAAAACAGGTGTTGTATTCATAGGCATTGCTAAAACCTTTGATAGAGTGTGGCATGAAACTCGAATCTATAAACGTATTCTTCTTAAAGTGCCTCCGCAACTTATTCTCATAATTTATAAATGTCTTTAAAATAGATCTTCCTCTGTTAGAGTGCATCATTCTATTTCTCCTTTTCGCAATATCGAGGCAGGAGTACCTCAAGGAGTACCAAAATTAAGCACCTGGCTTTTCAACATTTATATTAACGATATACCAAAGATTCCCCGCATCTTTTTAGCGTTATATGCGGATGACACGGCCATACATTTCAGAAATATCTCACTACACATTGTGATTAAACAACTCCAGTCCTATCTTCAGGCTCTTTCTATCTGGTTCAGAAAAATCAAAGTTAATGCTCCAAAAAGTGCCGCCATCATTTTCTCAAAAACATCTATCACTCCAGACAATAATCTTACTCTTAATAGTGAATAAATACCCTGGGTCAACGTACAGTGTTGCCAGTGGGCTACATTTTTAAATTCAGATTTCTTGATTGGCACTATTAAAACTCGCCTTATTTAATGACATATTAATTGAGGCGAAAACAAGGGGAATTTTACCATTTCAGAAAAGTGGTGCCAATCAAGAAATCTGAATTTTAAAAAAATAGCCCACTGGTAACACTGTCAACTTATAGAAATATCTTTGAATTTACCTAGATTCAAAATTAAACTGGACTCGACAGATTTGTAACGCACGTTACAAATCTGTCGTCAGATTCGTCCTACCACTATATTTAAATAAAAATATTTGTCTTATGTAATGTCAAAAGATTAATTTAGAATTAGCTGGAAATACTTTTTGTCAGCTGTAGCACGCTCAGCAGCACTAAAATTTTATAGTAATCATTGCTTATCTAGCATCAAATCTCTGCGATTCAAGAAGTCGGTTATTTCTTTAAAACTTCAGTAGTATCCGTCGTGCCACAGTTGGACATCCCTGATCTAACCCTTAATATGAGTATAAAAAAACGTATTTCTAAAAGAAAAATTCATGCAGCACAGGGTTAACTTTGTCTGCGTTGCTTTTTTTTTTATTTTTGCTATTAGGGATTACGAATTGTTGACACATTGATGTGTCTATGTAGCATAATTTCCAACCTCCAACGATTTTTTCAATACCAGTAAATTCTTACAAACCCTGTAACTTAACCTTTAAACTTTAGTCTTTATTTAATTTGCAGAAATTATGCGATTACATAAAATAAGTGTTTTTGCATAAAAATACTGGTATAAAAAAATCGGGAGGTTTGCAACTATGATGTAGTTTTATCTCATTATTATATTCTTATGTAAACAAGTATTGAAAATGAACCAATGTACAGTCGTGGAAAAAAAAAAGTAAACACCCACTATTAACTCCTCAACAAATCATCGTAGAAGAAAGTTACTGGTACCGAACTATTGGAAATAAAGTCTACTTTTAAATGATGTATATAAAATTTTCTTAGGGGGTCATCTACATATTAAAACGAATCCAAACTTCATTTTCTTCAATAGCAATACCCAATTTTAACGAGATATTTCAAATCTTCGGTTCAAACTATGCCTAGACACCAAATTTCAAGTCATTTGAATGATAAGTTTTTGAATTATAAACATTCAAAATTTAGTGCTTCTAATGTTAAATTACATTTTCATATTTTTATTTATATCTCCCGAAATTATGCTCCTAATGTGCTAATTTTTTTTGTAGTAATAATACTAATATACCCAAACATAAATAAGCTGAATTTGCAATTTTTATAATTTTATGATATGAATTATGAATTATTAAATTAATATTCGAAAAAAATTATGAATTACAACCTACAATTTTTTTGATGGATTTAGATTTATTAAGTCCTGTTTTATGAAAATTCAAAAGTTTCACATTTTTCTTCCAAGTAGTTTTCAAATTATGCTTAATAAACGGCAAAATGATGGTTTAAGGGGCCGTCTATGATGGAAGTGAGTAGACATTTTGAAATTTATTCTGCTGTACTGTAATCTAACACGCTTCATTAACTCCTTGAGTGGCGCTTAAGGTGCCTTGATCAAGGAAGGGGCTCTCTCGGTTAACAATCCAGTACGGAACTTCAATTTGGATACAGCCCTTAAAATACGCTCGTTTTAAAATAATTAATTTCTCGGAAACTTATGGTACGAATTGCATACAAATTCGTTTTTAGGCTAATTGAAGAGTGTAGAGTTGATTTATGCTGTCAGAATTGGGTACTGCTATTGAAAAAAACAAAGTTATGGTTAGTTTTAATGTGTAGATGGCCCCCTAAACAAATTTTATATACATCATTTAAAAGTGAACTTTATTTCCAATCGTTCAGTACCAGTAACTTTCTTCTACGATAATTTGTTGAGGAGTTAGTAGGGGGTGTTTACTTTTTTGTTTCCACGACTGTACCTATGTTCTCTGTCCGATTTCCTCAAACAGTAACATTTTACTAATGAATTTTTACATCGTTGATTTTGAACTTCAAATTCTGACACTACTTACCTTTTCAAAATAATAAGAAAACTCTTTTAGTAAGTCGTAACATTAATACATTCTTTTGGTTCTGGCAATTTATTTTTTGTGTAATTATATGATCTCTAGAAAACAATGCAACAGTTTTTTTTTTAGATCTTATAATCCGTTGAGTCAGTAATGTTACTTAAACGTCTAAAAAATCGCAAATGCAACTACATATAAGAACATAACGAAAGTATTAAATTATCACATTACTCTCAATCGGAATAAATTAATTAATTTTATGTATATATTTCTTTGTATGTATTATATGTATATATTATTTATGTTTATGTATAGTCTCGGCTCGACTGCTTTCTGTTCTTTACCTACTTTTTGTCACACCTCTTCTTCAGAATCTCTCTTGGATATTTTTAACGTATATTTCCTACATCTTTTTTAAAGCGAATTTTCTTTTTATGCTTATCATCATTTCTCTCCTTCGCTTTTTAATGAGCCTATCTTTTTTGTCCTGACTTGTTTAGATCTGCCTATTCTTTCTAAATTACATACTTTTTTTTCAGATGGCAACATCTTTTTACTGCAGTATTAATTTACATATCCATATTGAACTTAAAAATCCTAACATTAAGAAAGAAGAAAAAAATTTTCTATTAATTCATAGTGATATTTATACATTTTTTCTGCATGTTTATATGATTAAAAAAACAATGTGACAGTGTAATTTTTTACCATAATACAGTCCAGTGATTTAGTAACTTTACTTACATTTCTGGAGAAAAGAATGCATACTATATCAAGGGTGGCCAACTGTGGCACGCTCAACACCACTAAATTTTTATACAGGGTTCCTACACTTTCATCTGACATATCGGCATTTTTATGCAGAAAAACTCGAATTATGTAATCGCGCGATTGCAAAATACGAGTTTTTCTCTAAGTAAATACTGGTGTTTATCTGACCTAAAGTCAGGGAAACTCCCTGACGTGTAGGAACCCTGTTATAGTAATCATTGCCTTATCTAATCATGAAATCTCTGTGAATCAAGAAGTCAGTTATTTCTTTTAAAATTTAGTGGTATCCGGCGTGCCACAATTGGCCACCCCTGTACTATATATATATATATATATATATATATATATATACACCGAAGAGCCATTACATCATGACCACCTGTTTAATACGAAGTAGGACCACCTTTCACCCTCAAAACCGTCAACACCCGAAGTGATATCAACTCGACAAAGTTCTAATAGGTCGTTTGAGGTATCTGGTACCAAGCGCTCACCAACTGGTCCTGCAATTCTCGCACATTTTGAGGTGGTAACGAGGCAGCACGAATTTCCAGGTCGAACCACAAATGTTCTATTGGATTCATATCAGTTGGATTTGGAGGCCAAGACATGATTTGAAACTCACTAGAATGCTCCTCGAACCAATCCCTGATGATTTGACCCGTATAACATGGTGCATTTTCCTATTGGTAAATGAAATATTCCGCTGGAAGCACGGTTGTCATGAATGGGTGCGCCTGGTCTTCAACCATGTTCAGGTAGTGCACAGACGTCAGAGATTGTTCTACGGGGATTATGAGTCCTAATGTGATCCATAAAAACATCGGCCACATGATAATATACCCGCCACAGGCTTGTCTCCGATCAACTGTGCCTCCGGGAGCCAGGGTTTCCGTTGGAAATCGGCATATCTGCACGCTCCCGTCGATGTTATGGACCAAAAAACGTGATTCGTCGGACGATGCAACTTTCTTCCATTCTTCTATGGTCCAATTCCGATGTTCATGGGTCAGTTGTAGGCGTTGCTGGCGATGGCGTGCTGTCAATGCAAGAACGTGCTTTGACCGCCGGCTGCGTAGTCCCATACACAATAGTGCAAGAGGCACTGTGTGTTGAGAAACACTGCCTGGGCCGCCACTGTTGTAGCTGTTGGTGATTTTGGCTGTTGCAGCTCTTCGCTCACAACGAATAATGCGTAACAATCTCCGCTCTCCTCTGGAATCAATGCGCCGCGGGCGACACACCGCTGGCCGGAGACTTGTCGTTTCACCATGAATACACCACTTTCAATACGTGTTTACATAGACTGCACGTGAACAGCCCACCAAATGCGCCGTTTCTGATATCGACGTTTCCAGTCGCCAAACCATAATGATTTGACCTTTATCAAAGTCTGATAAATCTGCTGTTTTTCCCATTATGTCGCTAATCACGCTATGTTTTGAAAAACAATGCATGGGCGCTTTATATACTCCGACATAAGCCGCGCATGCGCCGTGGTTTTTCTTCTGGGGAAGCTCATTGTTATAGATGGAGTGTGGTCATAATGTAATGGCTCTTCGGTGCATATATATTAGGTCTACCGGAAAGTTCTGTCTGATTATGTTATTTCACGCTCACTTTTTCAAAATTCAGATTTCTTCACTGGCGCCACTTTTTTGAAATGGTAAAATTTCCATTGGGGTCATCCATATATGATGTCGCACTTTTTTTCAATATTTTTGACCCCCCCTACCCCCCTCTTGTCACATGTCATGCTATATTACATAAACATATACTTGCAGTTCAAAAACAAAGTACTATGTTATAGATCATATTTCAAATTTTATTTTGGAACTTTTAACTATATGTTTTAATGACATTTGTGAGCATAATAATCAAAATGATTCGTGTACTTATTTTGTATGAAATAAGATTAAGATTTACAACAAAAAACATAATTAACATACAATAGTAATAAAATATTGATATGGAAGAACAATTAAAAACAGTAGTATTTTGGAATTTGAAATGGAATTTAATATATTTGACTTTAAATGATGTCTTTACTGTATGAGCACAAAATACTTTAATTTCAAAATAACTTTAAAATTTAATCTGCTGATTTTTAATGCTTTTATTTTATCCAAAATGTGTGATGTCACACTTCTTCTGACCCCCTCCCACCCCCTTGTCACAAACTGTCACAATTTCATGAACCCCCCCCCCCCCTCCAAGCGTGACATCATTTGTGGATGGCCCCATTGTTTTCACATTTCCCATTAAGGCTTATTTCATACCCCTTTTTCAGAACAGAAATTTTTGTCTTATTTTATCGCGGAGTTTCTGTCTTAAGAAAAGCTAATATTTCTCTTCACAAACACTGGAGTGCCTACAACAAATGTATTGGCAGTTATGCTGTTACCCTAAGGCAGCGCTAGAGTTTAATGAGTTAACACTAGAACCGCTGGCTATTTTACTGAAGTTTTATAAAAAGTGTTTCACACCAGAATTTTTTTAACTATTTAACTTATTTAATTAGCTTATTTTTGTGCTAGATTCATATAGCTTACCTTATGTAGGAATTTCTGGTTCGAATCAAACTATCAATTTGGCAGGGATCAAAACGAGCACTAAAGGCGATTCTAGTGTTAATCGGACTGTGAGTGGAATTTTACCGAGAGGAAGTCCGTTGTATTAGAAGGCAGGTAAAGCAACTTAATGGAGTTAGAAAAAAATATCAAATACTCTCTAAATATTTTCCAGTGTTAAAAGAGGCATATTTTACCTTTAAATTTGTTTTATAAATGGTCTGCGTCTCATACAATGAAGATAGAGAATTTTTTTATATTTTTGAGCAATTTTTTTGCTATTTCTCATATTTGTATGATGTACGTTACACTTTTTTAGTACTTAATTAAAAATGTAAAAAAAAAAGAAGAAAATAAACAAAGAATAAATGAAGAAGGAAAAGAAATATAATTTGTTACATTCAGTAACGTAATTTATATATGAAAAATCATATTTCATTTTCGAAAATGAAAATTGTCATAAAATAACTCTACTAATTATATATTTATGTATAACTGAAATTATAAAATAACAAAATTTTTAAATGCAAGTTCAGGATATATTATTACCAAGTCTTAAATAAATATTTTATTTTAATTATTAAAAATTAGTTTATGAATGATATTAAGCAATATTTATCTCTATGAATAGAACGAAGTGTTTGTCTATGTGTGCGTGTAGAGATAGGTGGTCTATGTATGGGTGTGTTGGCGATGGGCGAAGGAAAATCTAACTAGTAAATCTGCAGATCAGGAGCCTCAACGTCAGCTCTACAGTTCATTGTGTTTAGCACCCTTTGAGTAATATTAATCTTTCTACAAAAAACGAAATTTAAAGTTTTGAAATTACATAAACATTTATAAAACGAAAAAATATTTCGAAGGTTTCTGACATTAGAAGCGTTAAATTAAACCCCTTGTTATGTAATGGTATTCTGAAAATCTCATGAGCTACTTATTCTGGTAATTTTTAGATAATAAAGTAGATTTCTTCAGGGGGGCAGAGCCCCCCTGAACCCCTTCATAGTGTAATTTAATTTACATTTGTAATTATCAATTAATTGTGTTAATGTCCTTTAGTAAATTCTACCAATAGACGGAAACGTACATGAATCCTTTTCTACAGCCCTGTATATTACGTGAAGATTTTTACGCGTCGTCTATAACATTTAAATTTAATGCAGACAAAAAATCCTCTTAAAACTGTTCATATCACATTTCCGGGGATTAGTATGCACAGTGTGCACCATATATCCAGTTTCTGCGGAGTCCTGTATTTGGTTCTATTTAAATTCTGCAAACATTTGTTAGTATACTAAATGTAATTGGGCTGGGAAATACATAACTCAAATTAAAAAAAAAAAAAAAAAACACTGAAGCAATTCGCGCTCATTTTCATTTATACTTACGAATTCATTTGTGTATCCCTGTACATGGTCTATACAATATTTAAGCACTACTTATTAAGCACAAATTTACTTAACGTTAAAACGCACACCATAATCGAAAATGCTCTTCAGCAATCATCCCTAATAGACCAGAACTGTATCCGAAATTTTTTATGTGACCCTATAAATGAACGATAAATACGATACAAATCATATTCAAGCTTCTTGTAGTCAACCACAGTAATGTAATTTAATTTCATAATGTTTGAATTAGTGCAACACAATTAACACACTGACGACAGGGAATTTAATAAATTCTGGGTTTAAAGACAGTAGAAGCTCCTCCCTCTTCTGAAAGTGTCTCGGAAATTGATTTCTGAGATATGTTTTTCATGTTTATGCAGCAGTAAATATCTTTCAATGTACGGATGTAATATATAATGTCTTACAATCTATAAAAAATATGGACAACACAATATAAATGTCTTTTCTGTAAGGTAGAAGTCACTCCCTTAGCCAATGATGTATTCTGAATAAAAACGAGAATTCTCGTTTCCCGTCGCTAATGTGTTAAAATAAGCTGTGAAGAGTTTTTTCCCCCCGTAGACCACATTTTAATCGACCACTTTTGTGTGACCCTGAAAAAAACATATGCTTTGCACCCCATATACTACAAAAATGTTTCAAAAATACATATCAGTTTTATTATTTTGTAACAGAGTAACATCATTAAAAAACGCCACAAAAGGATTTTCTTCAAAGATTGTAATATTATGAATACTTTTGAGTTCCCTATACGCATGCTGTAAGTGCTACACATAACATATTTTATAGTAACCAGGTTCTAGTGCACCTTAATAAAGTATATAAATTTCATTACGTTTAAAATTGTGCAACATTATTAAAATACACCGCAGACGATTTTTCCCAAAGACTATAATGTAACGGAATAGTTTTGAGTGCCCCTGTAATTAAGCTATGAATGCTACACTCTTCATTTTTAATACCAAACATACTTTGGCAAACCTCAATAACGTATATCAATTACATGTAATCCCGACTATATTTACGCGAGTTAGAGCACGTAGAGAAACACGGCAGGCGACATATAGAAAAACTGAAGTCATAAATACTTTTCATCCATGTTGGAAAGTGTTAAAAAGGATTTACATGCCTTTAACTGTACTTTTTTTTCACTTATAGCATGGTTAAACATTAGTTTAAACATCCTAATCCATGCGATAGCAATAACATATTAAAAGCCCTCCAAAATATGCATATCTGGAGATCTATAAATCTACTGGAAAATAATTCATTATCGTGCCCACTGTTAGTTGCATAAATTGCATCGATTTGGCGCGATAAAATATTTTTTGTGATAGCCTTTTAATAGTACCTGCAACAAAAATAACGTAATTTACTAACTTCATTCATATTTGACGCAATGATAGGCTACGAATAACAGTCGCTAGGCAACGAAGAAAAGGAAAAAAAAAGAAATATGTATCATGTAAAACAAGAAAATTAATTTAAAAATTCGTTATATTATTGGAATACATGTATAAATGTCCTCAAAACATTATACACGTAAATAAAAAAATCTGATAGATATATTGATAAAACTTCAATATAATAGGAATAATTTAAAACCCTTATTTGGAATTTTAGTATCCACAATTTGACATTTAAATCCATTAATCAAACGTGCCATTTTCTTTCAACAAATGGAAATTTGAAAATCGTCTGACTTGCCGTAGAAAAGCATTATAAAGAAAAATAAAATCTTCCATATTTTCCGAACGAATGAACCAAATTTAACCAAAAACTATACAGCTACGTCCGGGTATCTCACGAATATGCCCAATTAATTTCAAGCTGATCGGGTGCTTTTTGCGGCAGTTATCGCGGAACAGACAGACAGACAGACAGACAAACGGAAATCAAAACTTTTCGTGTCTCCACAGTAAGCCTTCACTGACGTTTCGGCAATTATTTAATATTGAATGTTTAAAAAGCAAATTTCAAAGTAATACTAGTAAATCTTCAGATCAGGAGCCTCAACGTCAGCTCTGCAAGTCATTGTTTTTAGACTCACTTTGGTAATATTCAGTTTCCTGCAAACCGCAATTTAAAGGTTTCAAATTATGTAATTATTTATAAGAATAAAAAATACGAAGTTTTCAGACATTAGAAGCATTAAATTAAAAACGTTATGGAAGGATATTTCGAAATTTTAATGAGCTGTTAATTCTGGTATATTTTTTAAATAATAAAGTAGATTTCTTCAGGGGGGCTCCGCCCCCCTGAACCCCCCGTGGTCTTATTAATTTACATACGTAACTTTTTATTGATTGCGCTAATGGTTAGCGCAAATCTTAGATTTCTTTTTACACTTCCGAGCCTTATTTTTCAATACTGGTAACACAGAAAATGATATTGACGCAATTATATTAAACGTTTAGGTTTTATGAATGAAATTGTAATTGCCTTTAAAAATAAAATAATTTTCATTCATATTTTCTGAAATGACGCGGCATTAAGAAGTAACACCCGTCAAAAAACATTTTTTCAGGCAATCTAGTTAATGCTTGGTTTTTAAGGATGAAAATATTTATTTCCCGATACAATGACGTCATTTTCGACAGCGATAATTTTGCGGTTCATAATTTTGGTATTTACTATATATTTGCTCTTCAAAAGTTTTTTTTTCCTCATTGGAATTTTCGATTAAGAATTGTTAAGATCTGTTAACTTTGTGCAGACGATAAACCATGAAATATTAGTAAAAATTTTTTTTTTTAATAATAAGAATTAATATCATAACACAAGCCCCTTTTATTTCAACCTCAAAGCGTATTCGTTTTATTTTTGATATATGAGATCAAATTCACCTTCTTTTCGTATTTTCACTTTATTTCTAATATGAAGGCGTATTCATGTCTATTTTTTATTTCATTTTCCTCTCGCACATAAAAATCTTTCAAATCAAAATTAATTGTTTAGGATACATTTTTATTCCGGGATTGAATTTTCGTGGCAACGGCAAAAAAAAGAAAAATGATTGTTAAATTTCATAGCAAAATGTCGATTTATTCCTTATGAAAATAATGAACTTTTTAATTTAAAAGAAAAATATTTGAACAAAATAAATAGAACATAGTCTTTCTTTATTTCTGTGGTAAATTCCTTCTATATGTAAAGACACAAAGGCATTAATTCGTCCCTTTTGACTTTGATTTAACTTCAAACAATTACACATACTTTCACATTTACGATATATTTTTAGGTGTAGTTCGCTGCTAGGTAACAGTTAAAAGATAATAAAAACAATTAAATATGTGCTTAAAAAGAAAATTTATATTAAAAAAAGTATTTTATATTATTGAAACACATATACAAAATCCCTCCATAAGATATACGCCGAATTTAAAAACTCTGACAAATGTATACACAAAATTTCAAACTACTATGAATAATGTATGGTTCTAATTAGGAAATTTCCTCATCCTTAATTTAGCATTTAAATCCTTTAATCATATGAGCCATTTCTTTTCAACAAATAAAAATGGAAAAATCGTCTGAATTGCTATAGGAAAGCATTAAGTCGCAAAATAAAATGTTCTATATATTCCACACGAATGAACCAAATTTAACCAAAAACTATACAGCTGAATCCGGGGATTTCACCAACATGCATCCTCAATTTTAAGATAATCGGATGCTTTTTACGGCAGTTATCGCGGAACAGACAGACAGACTAACGGAAACCAAAACTTTTCGTGTCTCCACAGTAAGCCTTCACTGACGTTTCGGCAATTAGAATTTGGGGGGGGGGGGGGGGGGGGAGGTGTTGTTTCCTTTTTTTTTTTCTTTTTTTGAGAATTTAAAAAGTAAGACAATTTTACCTTAAAATGTTTTGCCAGATTTTGGTGTGTTTCATACAACATAAAGTACGGTACATTGACCGTTAATAAAAATTCAAAAATGTTATTTTTGGCGGGTAAGACCCTTAAAAAAATTTCTGAACTTTGGTATACGTCTTATACGCCGCAAAATACAGTACGTGACATAGCTTATGTGATTTTAAAAAACAAGTTTGTGGAACAGGGATAGAATTTTTTAACATAACTTGTGCATTTTTTTTCTAAATGAAAGTGATCTGTTTATGTTTAAGCATTCTAAAGTAGTATTTAATTGTATTTTAAATTAAAAACTATATTACTAAAAGTTTTCTTCTTTTTTCGGGAAAGCACGTGGCTGTGTTTGGGCCGAATATCGTGAATTTTAGGGTTACATTTTTGGCGTCATCCCCAACCACCATACTTTTATCTCTATTCTTTCTCTTTACTCTGTGACTTTCAATAGAAATGGAGTACTTCAGTTGCCACAATTTTCAAAAATTGTATTAAAAACTACAAAAAATTAATATCTCAAAAATAAATTGCGATACAGCTTTCAAACAAATTGTATTTTAGAGCACATTTTTTCCTTATACGACAGTGTAAAAATTGAAAATGTGCTATTTTTAGAAGTTTAAAAATTTGTAGTTGGGAAAATTGCAAAAACGAAATTTCATTTCAAATTTCAAAGTGTTACCATTCGCAAAATGACGTTGCTTTGCGCACAGATATGTTTGTCCTTTATAATATAGATTCTGTTTATTTAAATGGGTAGACTTGACCTCCTTCCAGATCCTCTTTCCAATATCCCTGGAACTGAGCATGATGCAAAAAAGGCTAAATAATGTGTCTTTTGTTACATCCTTGCGTTATTCAAATGAAAATAAGGCATTTTACTTCCAACGAGCACTTATTTTATTTATTTTTTTAAGCTGTTTTTTCCTTCCAATTGGAGAACAAACAAATTACAATTTTAAAAGTTGAAATCGTGCGGAAACGGCATCAAAAGATTTGGTTTAACATATTAACAGCATTTATTCTTTAGCATTACATATTAACAGCATTAATTTTTTTTTCCTTTCTGTCAGTAAAATAAAGAAGAAAGCCGAACTAAGTAAATAAATGTGTTTGATTCTTGCAAGTAAGTGAAAGATAACAATTCCCTTATGGATAAATTCCATTAGGGAAAATTGCCTGAATTTTCGAACTTTGATGTCAATAGTTGCATGATAAACGACATCCAAATTATAAAAGTAGTTAGATTAGTTCACTAAACAATAAATTACCTGAATTTTCGGACTTTGATGTCAATAGTTGCATGATAAACGACATCCAGATTATATAAAGTAGTTAGATTAGTTCACTAAACAATAAATTGCGACAACAACAAAAAGGAAAGTAGTGGAAGATGGGGTGGAGCAGAGGCGATTAGAAAAAATGCTTTAAATATATGTTTAAAAATATATTCTAAAATATAATTTTACCTTTAGCCTATGATTATTTTTACAGTAAGAAGCAACCATCAGGGTTGCCACAGGCGACTACTTTTTAATTCTATTTAGCCCCACTTTTTTAAAACGAAAATCTTTTATATACTTCTAGACAACATTTTCAACAGAAATGTACTGCAAAATGTATTTTTTTTTAATAGTGGTGCGAACAGAATATAAAAATAGTCGCTTGCGGCAGCCCTGTACCATGATGTTTATATATATGTTACGAAACAATTTAATAGATTACGTCGAGATATCATGTAGTGCTTTTTATTGCATATTACTGGATTCATACCACATTTTAATCAGCCGTTGGTGATGTTGTAAGCAATCCTACCACTTAGCACAAGCATTGCTAGTGAAGGTGTCAACTCTGTGAAAATTTAGCAGCTGTAGAGCGATGTTAATATTTGTAGAGTCCAATCAAACACTTATTATTTCATTATGAAAACAAGATAGGTTAGGCCGCGTGAGTGGTGACAACAGGCGTATGAAGAAATCGGGGGTTTTCTCAATTAAACACATGGAAACGTAGTCATAGGAAAATGTTTATTCCATCAGAACATACCAACACTAAACAATTCCCGCAGGATGAGAAATCAGAGCATTCCACTCCAGCATAAACTAGATACTCATGCTAAATAGATGTTAATTCACGAAATGAATATTCTACATGGCTAAGGACACCGGGTAACAGGTTATGTAAACAATCAAGCAGCACAAAAATCTCTCGTTCTGAGCTCATGCTCTCGCTATTATTTAGAATGAGCGGAGGAATTCCGATTGAAATGGAAACTTCAGGCTAAACCAACCAAAATCACGAACGAGCCTCGAAGTGAAACTGGGATCCGACACTCAGCCAATGGAGGGCGATCAAGAAACGTCACAGGAAAGAATCCCGGCGCTGCTAAAGGAATGATTTCGATGTGAAAAGGCTGACGCCTCGCGGGCGGGAAAATGAGATGAAATAGAATAAAAATGTAAAAATGGCTTTGATAAACATTCGAAAAATAAATAACTGCGTTCAGAACTTTACAGTTTGGTAGACGATAAAAATTAATGAAGGGATTAAAAGTTTAGATTACGATATTTCAAATGAAAATCAAATTTCAAAGTAATTGCTTAAAAGACGCAAAGGCCAACATAGTGAAAAAGATTCCAAGCCGGGACTCGAACCCGGGCCATCAGTATAGCGCACTGACGTTCTAGCGACTAAACCACTTGGAACGATACCCAGTAAGGAAAATTTCTCACTATTATATCTTGGCAAGGCTACAAACGCAGCACAAGATGGAATATTTTACCGTGAGTCACCAACCTGGGGCAAACACGGAATATAATTAAATCCAGCATCGATAGAAACTATATTAATACATGGAAATTATTCCAGAGGGAAACATTCGCCTTGGATACAATATTTCAAATGAATATTTCAAATTTCATTTGAAATATTGTATCCAAGGCGAATGTTTCCCTCTGCAATAATTTCCATGTATTAATATAGTTTCTATCCATGCTTGATTTAATTATATTCCGTGTTGGGCAAACACGGAATATAATTAAATCCAGCATCGATAGAAACTATATTAATACATGGAAATTATTCCGGAGGGAAACATTCGCCTTGGATACAATATTTCAAATGAATATTTCAAATTTCATTTGAAATATTGTATCCAAGGCGAATGTTTCCCTCTGCAATAATTTCCATGTATTAATATAGTTTCTATCGATGCTTGATTTAATTATATTCCGTGTTTGCCCCAGGTTGGTGGCTCACGGTAAAATATTCCATCTTGTGCTGCGTTTGTAGCCTTGCCAACATATAATAGTGAGAAATTTTCCTTGCTGGGTATCGTTCCAAGTGGTTTAGTCGGTAGAGCGTCAGTGCGCTATACTGATGGCCCGGGTTCGAGTTCCGGCTTGGAATATTTTTCACTATGTTGGCCTTTGCGTCTTTTAAGCAATTACTTTGAAATTTGATTTTCATTTGAAATATTGTATCCAAGGCGAATGTTTCCCTCTGGAATAATTTCCAAGTATTAATATAGTTTAGATTACGTTTTGGAATAAATCTATTATTAAGATACGCGTTTTAAAATTATAGGAATTTAACTAGAAATAAATAATAGAGCGTATTAAAAAAAAAGGAAATAATGAATAGGTTGGCAATTTAGAATAATTTAAATGAATAGTAAAAGTAAAAATTTTTATATGACATATATTTCTTTTGTTTTTGAAAGATAATACCTTCACTTTTAACGGTTCAAAATAATAATTCAAGACTTTTCGCAATAAAATTTTATAATGGAATGAAATGTTGTGACAGTTTTATGTGTAATAAATGTGCTGTATTAATAAGACGTTCATTCATATATTATGAAAATATCCCTTTTTTTACTTACTTTCAACAATGTCTTCTTTTTTTCTTACCGCATCTATACTTATTGCTTGCATTATGAGACAGTGGTCTCTTAACACTAGAAAAGCCATTGATTCTCACCAGTTTTATAAAATAGTGTAATTGGCTTTATTAAGGTATCATTTTACCTGTCATTAAATAAGGTGAATATATTAAAAAAGTGGTACCAATAAGCAATTTGAATTTTTAAACAGTGATTTAATGCGATCGTTAAGGGGTTAATTTATGGTATCTAACCCAGGGGTGTCCACCTGTGGCATGCTCAACACCACTAAAATTTTATAGTAATCATTGCCTTATCTAGTCATCAAATCCCTGCGATTCAAGAAGTCAGTTATTTCTTTAAAAAATTAATGGCATCCGGCGTACCACAGTTAGACACCCCTGGTTTAAATGCATTAATGGACATTTTAAATAGAAATGTTATGCATTTCACAAGATTAAGTTTAAAAAAAAAACAAGTAAGAAAAAATCATGCGTCAAGCATAGATTATGAAACACTTTCCAACACATTCAGAATAATGTAACAAAACTGCACCGTTTAAAAAATTAAAATATTACGTCTAATTCAACCTTATGGAAACGCAAATACATTAAAAAAACCCAATTTTGCTGTTGCCATCCACAATCGGAAAATTATGCGAATTTTTTCAGCAGCCCTGTATAGGATATATAGATTTGAATCCATTAACTACATGCATGCCAAAATTTAGTTCACTTAAGAGATACATATACTTCAGTTGAAAATTTACCTTCAGCAATTTCCTCTAATAAGGAGAACGGTACGTGAATATTTTTGTGCAGCCCTGTATTTGATGTATAGAATATATATATAACGAGTAAGATACAAAAAATTAATTAAATTTAAAAGCGCATACCTAATTTTAAACCGTACACTCCAGCAATTATTACTCAAAGACAGTACTGTACTGTAACCGATTTCTTCCGCGTGTCCCTGTAAATTAATAATAAATGCTATGAATGCCCTGTACTGACGTGATCATAGTGAAATTCAGAGATTTATATCAGTTTCAAGGCATTTGAAATAGCATGATGTCATTAAAATACTCTGCAAACGATTTTTCCCCATATACCATAACGTAAAGAAATACTTTTGAGTGCCCCTGTAAATGAACGATTAACCCTACATACTTTATATACAATACCAAACATGCTTGGGTGACCCTAAGTAACCTTTATCAATTTCATGAAAATCGGAGTATATTTACGGAAGTTAGAGCGTAGACAGACGGCCAGACGGACCGAATGCATAAACACTTTTCAACTTTGTTGGAAAGTGTTAAAAAAAAGAGAGAAAAAAATGCAATTTAACAAATTACAACGACCATTTGGAAAATGATTTCTTCAAAGACTAAAATTTAAGACATAAAAAATCGCACGGAGCTGGTCATACATTACGTACGCCATGAATTAAACATTAATAGTGTTATTACACGTAAAAATTGCAAGCGACAAAAATTGCAAGCGACAAAAATTGCCTGCGACTCGCCAGATTTCCTATGTATTATCCACCTGAAACTTACGTATTATCCAAGCATTTCATTGGCTGTTCGGGAAAAGGCTTTTCCATCGTCAGATTTCCAAGACGACCCATTTTAAATGAAATTTCATTCTTAAACTTCTAAACATCCCACAATATTACTTTTTACACCGTCGTATAGAGAAAAAAAAATGTACATTTAAATGCAATTTGTTTGAAAGCTGTATCTCAATTTGTTTCTGAGTTATTAATTTTTTTGTAGTTTTTATTACTTTGTCATAGTGGCAACAGAAATATCCATCTCTGTTGAAAGTAAAGGTTACTGTATAGACCAATCAGAAAACGAATAAAATCTGATTAAACAAATAAAACGCTTCAGATATGCTTTTGATTTCCTATCCTGACGAGGACAATAACCATTTTTCCAAATGGTTAAAAAACGACATTTTGCTTAGACATTACACACAAGAATGGAATTATGAATAGTGTTGGGCAGATCTGGACTCCTAAAACGTTACCACCGAGAAACTACCCAAACATACAGTGATGGGGGAATATTGGGGAAATATTAACGGGTAAAAAAACTGTGCACACAAAATAACATGAGAAAGGACCATGGAGGAGATGGAGAGACTCAACACCCAATTACCCAATAACCCCAGAGTAAAATAGGCTAGCTAATTCCTAATTACTCAACCTGTAGACTTCATAGTGTTAACCTACAAAAACATAATTAATAATATAACATACTGTGATCATGAAATTTGGTCCTGGCTAACCTCTGAGATAATATATATTTACAATTATCCCGAAAGGGGCGGGAAACATGTATCTCAAAACCTACCCCAATTGCGTTGTGATTGTTTTTGAAATAGAAGTAGCTTTTAGACCACGCAAATGACATGGATTACCAAATATAAAAATTAAGCATTAATAATTCTTAAGAGATTCGTCCTTGACCTGAAATAAAAATCTAATACTAAAATAATTAACACGGGCTCATGGTTGAAAAATAAAGTAATCAAATTTAACAGCTAACAAAAATTTATGTGCAATAAAATATACAATTAAGAAAGATGTGTCTCATGACACGCTTGCTCTAAGCAACAAATCAAACTAGTCATTATTATTCTAACATTAATCCTAAATTACTTATTACGAAATTACTAAGACACATGTGTACCAAATTGGAGAATACAATCCCTAATTAAAATACATAAATACACTTAAAACTCGTTTACAGGGAACAAAAATAAACATAAAATAGCACTGCCTTCTTTATCCTTTGAGTAGTAAAAGATCACTTCTTGTGGGTTCCTGTAGAAGTACATAATCTTAAAAAGTCCCAAATGATAACGGTGCACATACACTAACTACAGTAGAGGCCATCGACCACAGCTCTTCAATCGAGCTATCCGATGCGTTTACACTAATACAACTAGTGAAACGATAATCAATAAACTTCTGCATTTTGGTCGAGGCTAAAGTCAGTTAACACCTCTGGCGAAAATCTTCAGAAGAAACACTTCTCATCACTAGGAGTACTCAGAGAGCCCCTTAAAAAACCATCTCATACGAAGAGCATCTTTCTGAATAATGATAACTTACTATATACCTTACTTCATACGCTTAAGTAAAACTCTCTTCTAGACAACAGTGGATGTGGCTTGAACGTCCTCCGTTCAATCAGCGAAGACTTGTACGCCCTTTGTTCAATCAGCGAACAGCATATCCGACCCCCTTTAACACCTTAACGCTCGAATAAAATTACGGTTGAATAATTCAAATTGCTTATTGGAACCACTTTTATGAAAAAGAAGTATTCAGCTTATTTAATGACAGTAAAAACGATACTAAAATATAGACAATTTCACTATTTTATAAAACTGGTGGGAATTAAACAATTTGAGTAAAATACACAGCCCGTGAATATGACGGGAGCGAGAATTAAGGGGTTAAAACAAACTCTCTTCAAAGCGTCTCATTCGGTAACTTGGGGCCAAGCAGTTGCACAAAGCACCGCCCCCCTGAGGGGCCCTGAAAAAATGAACACGTGGCTAGCTGAACATGTATGGTCCACTTTTACGAACAGTCGTAAATTTACCAATAAATTTATTCTTGAGATTATTGTCAAGACGTTGTTAGCTGCTCGTCTCCATGGCGTCGACCCAAACATGCGTCGTATAGATAAACGCCATCTGTTTTGCCTTCACTCGTAAACAACTTGAATCCATTACAAAATATGTGCATAACCATAATCAAATTAATAGTCATACATTTAATACACAAGTTTATAAAATAAAATAATAATAATAATAATTCTTAACTTCACTACATATAAATACAGGTACATTTTATAAGAAAAAAACGTCTTTAATCTGCAAGACACGTAAGTGGCCAGCAAATAGAGAGGAGGAGACATATGTAGAGTAGACTGTGGAGTAGTGGTTTCCAACGTGAAGCGTATGCCCCACCGGGGAGCAATTTCAAAGAGCATAACCGAATAAGCATTAGAAACATGCCTTTCAATCAAATTTCATGATTTTTTTCACAGATGTGGCTACATATCTGACAATATATTTCCCTTATTATCACCCTCTAAATATTGATATTTAATGAGATAAAAATGTTTTCCCGATTTTTTAAAAAACGGATTTTCTCAAAAACTGCTGAACGGAATTTCATGCCATTAACTGAGGATATATAGATACCAAAGATGCATAATTGGTAATTTTTGTATAATTTTATGTTTATAAAAACTGTGTGAAACAGCGAAATAAAAATTTAAAAGAATAAAAATCATATCTTATGGTTATCCGAAAGTTACCATTTTCTTCTAAGAAATTCCCCATATGTGCCCATATATTCTATATAAATGCCGAAAGTTTGCGTTGGGTACTACATATAAATATTTACAAAAATATACATTAAAATTATTGAAATTTATTTTAAGGCGTTATTTGGGGCGGAGCTACTCAACTTCGACACCCGAAGAGTTTTTGGAATAAACAGTTACAGACAGAGCCTGATTATAAACGGGGCACACTTACACCAATAAATTTTAAAAGAAATGTTCGCCTTATATAAAGGCCGTTTTCATGTAAAATTTCTGCCATGAATGAGGCAAAATTTTCTGTTTCTATTTACTGGTGGGAATGTGCCCCGTTGGTAATCAGGCCCTGGTTACAGAATTGCTGTATTTTAAATTGTAATGAACACGAGCAACATTCTCAACGTTGTCGATATCAAAATGAACATGAAGTTGAAAAACAATGCTTATATGCTTAATGGAATCTAAAATACATCAGTTGACAGATTGTCTGCTGACTTTGTTCCAAAAATCGAAGTTGAGTAGCCCCGACCCAAAACACGCCTTTAAATGAATTTCAATAATTTTACTATACATTTTTGTAAATATTTATATGTAGTACCAAACGCAAACTTTCGGCATTTACACAGAATATACGGGCACATATGGGGAATTTTTTACAAGAAAATGGTAATTTTCGGATAACCATAAGATATGATTTTTATTTTTTTGAATTTTTATTTCGCTATTTCACATTGTTTTTATTAACAGAAAATTATACAAAAATTACCAGTTATGCATCTTTGGTATCTATATAGCCTGAGTTAATGGCATGAAATTCCGTGCAGCAATTTTTGAGAAAATCTTTTTTTTTTTTTTTTTAATTGAAAAAACATTTTTATCTCATTAAATATTAGTATTTATAGGGTGATAATAGGGGAAATACATTGTCAGATATGTAACCACATCTGGGGAAAAATCAGGAAATTTGATTGAAAAGCATGTTTCCTATGCTTTACGGTTATCCCCTTTGTAATTCAATTCACCCACATACAAAATAAAACATAGCTGCCAACTTTTACGCTTTTTGGCTACCACTAAAACTTAATAGAGATTTTTGCCTTGTTTCATTGTGCGATTTCGACGATTAAATAAGACAATATTTACTGTAAAATTTTAGCGGTACTAAGAAAGCGTAAAAGTTGGCAGCTATGATAAAATAATAATAATAATAAAAATTGTTGAATTTTAAAAAGTTCCGAATCAAAAGCTTAAAATAAAATAGACACCAGAATAATTATATAAATAAACTTTAAAATGTTTTAATATCTTTTTCTATTAATTTAAATTCTATAATTTTTCTGTTTAATTTTCTATTTTACAATTTTTCTCAACTTTTTCAATTATTTATTAAAGGAGCTTGTATTTCTATTTGCTTTGCTGTATGTAAAGTGAAAAAACTTTTACTTAAATTACTTAAGGGCACATCTAAATTTTGCTGTCTTGAACATATTTAACATAAAATATATTTGGAATAACTAAATGTGGTACTAACATCTTTATAAAATTTATAACTCTTAAATAGCATTAGAAAAGGAAATGTGTAAATAGTTATGGCTGTAGTGCAGGACATCCTACATGGTAAATGAATATAAAACATTTATAATTTAAATTTCAAAATTCGATAATACATGGCAGTCAATTAACGATAATCGAAAAGAAAAAAACAAAAAGATAAATGTATTTTCATGGGGAGTAATGGAAACTTAAAATTGAAAAAGGTCAGCATCTTCAAATGCTTCTTGTGTATTTAATTATCCATTGAAAAAAATTCACCAACTTTTAATAAGTTACTAAGAATTATGAAATGTGTCAATGTTATCAACTTTAATCATAAATTTGAGAGTCTCTTCAAGCATTTTGCGATGATAAAAATGTGAAACGTATAATAATTTTCTTAAACATTAAGCTAATTTGGAAATGCACAACACAACTCTTTTTGGCATAAAAGTGAAGATGTATCGCCTCATTTGTAGAATTATGTTAAAAACACATTTGTGACAGATAATTCATCTGTTTGATAAGTTAAAAGAATAATTGTTAAGGCACTGCCAGGCTTCTTCCAGGTTAATAGAGTTCACTTTGTAAATAGTAAGAGGTATATGTTACAGAAAGTGTGTATGAGAAGGATGGGGTGGGGCAATCGCGATTTTACATATGCTTTGGTGGGGCGTGGTCAATAAAAGTTTGGGAACCACTGCTGTAGACTGTAGAGTCAACCAGTTTCGTGTGAAGAACTGAGGATGTTGTCACAAGATTGCGGCCGATTTTTTTTTTTACATCGGATCAACAATTTCTGATTACCGCCGAAGCAATTTTCCACCAGCAAATTTTGAATAGAAAATTTCGCCTTTTTTATCAGATTATTCAAACGAAACTTCTCTCACAAGCATGGTAAAAATTTCTATTCGTTTTTACTGGGGGAAGTTGGCCCCGGTATTATAATCTCTTTCACTGACACTGACAGGAAGTTGTTACGTTGTCACAATATGGTGGAAAAGTATCCGCCGAAGAAAACTTCCACTAGTAAAAATAAATATCCGTTTTTGACAACAATTATGACTAAAATTCTACATTAAAAATTCATTTAAATACGGAGAAAATTTCTATTCCAATTTACTGATGGAAATTCGCCCCGGCGGTAATGAGCCGCAGCAAAGCCGATTACAGTTGAAGCTTCACCATCTTGAGTATATGTTAATTCCTTTTTATTCATAGTTCCATGCCGACAAGTTCTTCAATCCACCATAGATTTAAATAATTATAAACTTTAGATAAATAATAGAGCTTCCACGGTATTTTAATCAAACCATTTATCACTTCAACTTCTCATCTCATCTATCAAACTCAACTATCATCACTCAACTATCAAACACTTTAATCAAAACCATTCTCACAAGGAAGGTCTCCATACTGGGCATACTCAGAATATTTTGAAAAAAATACCAATTAAACTACTTATGTATGTAATAAAGGATCAGTCAAATTTAGCGGCGGAATTATAGTAGAAAGTCTGTAAAAAAATAAAATACCTTCGAGTATTTGGCGCGAAAAGACGAAAGCGTCACGCGATTTGGCGAGCACTACTTTTCCTCGCCAAAAGCAAACGATTTTAATGCATCTGAAAATTGTTTGTTAACTGATTTTTAGAATGCGTGTAAAAAATATTTAATGAATTTAAACATAAACAATGAGAGAGTTTAATAAATACATTTTTTCGTATTACATATTTATGTTGCTTGTTACTTAATTTTATTACTTAAAAAATAATTTCATATATAAAAAATACTTTCATATATTTAAGCGTATTCCAAAATAAAGGCAAGATTCATTTAGCAGTTATTCATTTCAAACCAAAGAATTCGTCGTTTCCATAGCAACAAAATTGAACCGACAGCGCTCAATTAGACTTAATTTTGAGATATTGAAACAATTTTAATTTTGTTTTAATTTATAAAATTTGATATTTAACTTTCATTATAAATACATATATGGCAAAACTATAGCTGAATCAAACTAAAACTGACAAAACTACAGTTATTTAAGTTAAATTTATTTAAACAAGTTCAATATGAAATATTTTTATCTTAAAGAGTATTCGACATGAAAAAGTATTTTTCGAAATTTCATTTCATCGCCAACAGATGATAAATCGCCAAATAAACAAAAATTTCATTATTTTTTTGCGAACGTTCTATCGGGGTTCGGCCAAAATTTTTCTTATGAACATATATATCCACATGAGAAGAACACTCTGTAATTTTTTCAGATTTTTCTGAATATGCCCGTATGGAGACCTTTCTTGTCAGTATTCTCATATGAACCAGGTAAGTTCCAAAAGGAATATTTCATTGAAAAGTCAAGAAGTTTAATTTACGTTAATTTAATAAGATAGTTATATTTTTACTTAAAATGCGATAATCATAAAAAGCACATCAAAGGACATTAAACTCATAATATAGACACCGTAAAGTATCACAAATAATGCTTTCCAAAGTGACATTTTAATATGCAAGCATACTATGTCATGTTCAATCAATGACGAATTTCATGACAAAACGCCAACAAAATCTGGCGGTGCCAAGGTGGCGTCTGATTACCAGTGGGGCAAACTTCCACCAGCAAAATCTAATAGACATTTTCGCCTTATTTGTAACTGAATATCTGTATGAATAAAAACATTAAATAAAGCAAAAATTACTATTCAAATTGGCGGTAATCCAGGCCTAGGTGAAGGGTCAGTCAAGGGCAAAACCACACCAAGTGAGCCCAGACGATTGCACCATGACAGTATGTTTAGGTTTGATATAAAACTAAATATAAATAACTGATGTATAGACTGGACAAGACTGCAAAATATTTCCATTATATTAATTATCGAGCTCTTCAACGAAATTTATCATCTCAATCTGAATATAACAAAATAGATCAATATTTAAGCTAAAAAAACACGAAAGAATATTTTTAAAATCATTCTTGTGAGATTTTATCGCTGAAAAGAACAGGTATACTGTAACTTAATATACTTTTTTTTCACATATCGAGCGTTTCTCAAAAGGATTCCAATATTTGAGCTAGATTCCGTTTTTTTCTTTCTATAGATAAAAATATGTGTTCAGAAAAAGATTCAGAAAAACATCTTCTGAAAAAAATAAAAAAAAACATAAGCATGTTTCAATCCGAGAAACTATTTTATTCCTAAAAATTCACTTTTTTTTTTTTAATTAAATATAATAATTACATGAATTCAATAGAAGAATAAACTTATCCAAACTTTAACAGAAACTTCATTAAAACAATAAAATATTTTTTTGGTTAAATTAGAACTTACAGATATTATATAATAAAGCACACATACGCAATATACAGGATGGTTCAAATTAAAGTATCCCTGTTTGGGACGCTCTAGAGAGAGAAGCAGTCGATGTAACGACTTCATATTTGGTGGATATACATATCAGACCATGGGAAACTGATTGGTGCTAAAAAAAAATTTAGTTCAAAGGCCGCTAGAGGAAAATGAGGCGCTGCGATCGGTTTGGAAAATGTAATATGACCAAAGGTGTAAACATCTAGGTGCCAATAAGCCGATTCCCACCAATAAATTTTATTAGTATTATTCGTTTAAAATTTATTAGTATACGCTCCGATTAATTTTGTTAGTACAGTAGAGCGCCGATTATCCGAACAAGTCGGGAACAACCATAGTTCGGATAAGCAAAAGTTCGGATAAATGGACAAACAATTTAAGCGATGTTTCTCACTACACTAAAACCTTCATACGTTATCTAAGCTTAGATCGGGCAGCACCAGTTAGTTCTGGTGGTTTAAAAATTGTTTTTTTTTTTTTTTTTTTTTTTGTCTTTATAATTTTTTATTGCTGCTGTTTACATTTTTATCATTAATTTTTTTTTCTCTTTTTATCATTTTCTGAACTACAGAGATTATAGTTTAAGCAAAAAAGCCTTTGATTGTTGCTTGCTTCAACGAAGACATTCTTTTCAATGCTGTCATCTCTAATTCTTCTTAAATGTGTTAGTTGAATAGGATCAGCGTTCTTCTGCCGTTCCAGCCATTTCAGAGCTGTTTTCAAACTTAAATGTTTGAAAGGCTTCGTTATGTGATGCACCTGGGTTATTTTCAGAGCATTCGTTTTCATTTTTTTTAATTTTCTTCATAGCTTAGAATTCTTCCCATCTAGTTTATTGTTTTTACATTACTCATTTTCTAACCCACCATCAGTTTTTTTCTTTATTTAAAATTTTATTCCAAGCCAATGGATAATTGGGAGTTCGGTTTAAAAAAATTTTGGGAGAAATAGGCTGTTCGGATAACTGGAAGTTCGGATAAAAAAAATTTTTTTGAGAGAAATAGGCTGTTTGGATAATTGGAAGTTCGGTTAATTGGAGTTCGGATAATCGGGGCTCTACTGTATTCTTATTCGGCGAAGAATACTAAAAATTTAGTAGTGGGAATTTTTTTTTAAATGTTAATTACCGACACCTTGTATTCTTTGCTTATTTGTTTCGCTACATTTTCCTTACCTTAAGCCGATCGCAGCACCTCATTTTCCCCTAGCGGTCTTTGTTTGAACTATTTTTTTTTTTTTTTTGCACCAATCAGTTTCCCATGGTTTGATATGTATATCCTCCAAATATGAAGACGTTACATCCACTGCTTCTCTCACTAGAGCGTCCGAAACAGGGATACTTTGATTTGAACCACCCTGTATTTACATTATTTTTAAGCACAAACACTATTTACAATATTTGTAACACTATATATATAATTTTATATTTCATAATTCTTATATTTATGAAACACTATAAGCTCTAATGATTATGTGCTTGGAGATAAGGAAATAAAATTGTCAGGAGTTGGGGAGGCGCGCGTTTTTACCAAGTGGAATCTAAAAATTGAATGCATGGAAAATAAGGGATAGCGACGCGATCCAGAATGGAAACGCGCAAATATTACGTCTAGGATTGACTAGAAAATAGATATTGCTTCGCGATAACGAATGGAATCGCGAAGCGATTACGCAGACGGTTGGTGAGCGTAGCAAGCAGGGGGGCGGAGCCCTTCTAGTATAAAAAAAAAAGTAACGATTTGGAAAAAAGACCTATAATCTTCCCGATATACTCCTAGATCGGCATCCATATTTCTTGTAACCGGGGGTCTTTCTTCGTTAATATTAGGAAAACTGTTTCATACAAAAATATGAAAATTGGTGCTATTATAACGAAATGTTTGATAAACACGCTGATGCAGACAGTTTTTAAATCGAATAATTATTTTAAGAGATATCACAGGCCTGCGATGAAGAAAATACAAGGGTATTGATGGTTGAACTTTATGTATTTTTTGGTGCTAATTAAAAGCAAATAATGAAAAAAATTCTATAACGTCACATTTTCTTGGAAAATATTGGGTCTATTGGAAAGTTTGCCGTGTTGGAAAAATCAATTCGTACCGGTAAATTCTATCAGGTAATTATAAGACATTAGATATCCGAATCAATATCTAATAATTAAATGATAGAATTTTCCGATACGAATTGATTTTCCCAACACGACACAACATTCCGATAGACCCTGTTGTTTTAAACCGTTTAAACCTATAACAAAATAATCGATTACTGAAAAATCAATTTGCCTCACCGAGAATCGATTTTTTTTACATGGATTTACATGGATAAAATCACTGTTGCCAGATAGCACATGCAAAATTGTCCAAAATTGTCCTTTTCATTTTAGCAAAAATATCGATATCGATGTTACAAAAAATTCTGATATGATGGGGGGAAATGGAGGTCATTTTCGGAATCAGCCCGCTAAATAACATAAAAATCAGCGAAAACTTCTCTTGTATTTTTCAAAAACTTCAATTTCGTAGGCCTGTGTATTTAATATTAAAGTTGGCCAAAATCGTTTCATTAAAAAAAAAAAAAATTATAGGAGCAAAAACTATACATAGGAATTTAAAGATTTTTACATCATTTAATACATTAGAAGTTCCCAGTGTGCAGACTGCATTCATTTTTTTTAATTTGACTCAATTTTTGAGGATTTATCTCCATTTTAAATTTAAATTTTCGGCATTTCGAGAGAGATTTTTTACTCTGTGTTTTTTACATATTTTAGAAAAGGATATTATTTTAAACTGTTGCCAATTTTAAAAACATTGCAAGGAATAATATTTCCTTCAAATTAAAAATTTATTTACACGTGGCTATTATAATCAGAAAAAAACTTTCAAATGAGAATTAAGTGATTACGTGTTAAAAATCAGGAAAATAATGAAAATTACGTCATAAAAACTATAGTTACACATGAATTTTAAAAGATAAAGAAAATTTTTAAATAATAAATTTATTATTATGCTTTAAAAGTCGCAAATGGAGGAAATTTACGTCATATTTAAAAATGCCAAATAATTGACAGTTGACAAAACAGTTTAAATTAAAAAATATATTTGCACGAGACATTTATTTCACATTTTGAGATAATCTTTTCAACTATTATCGTGAATTCTAAGACAGCGCAAATAATATTTCCTTTCTAACAACAAATTATTTTCATGTGAATGTTAAAAAGAGAAAGAAAACGTTGGTGAAAATTACGTCAGATATAAAACTATACATTTCAAATGTGCTATTTAAAAGAACTTTCTTATAGGACTGTTAAAAAACCGAGAGACAAAGACTGTTTACTTAATTCATTTTACATTAGCTTATTTTCAAATTTTTAACCAATTTTCTTCAATCAAAGACGAAAATAGCCATTGTATCCCTGAACAAACGCTGATTTCGCCTTAAAAATCTCCAATCAAAGGAATATGAATGAAAACCCGTTTACAGGGAGATCGCCACTGTTTTTTTAAATTATAATTCAATCTTTTTAAAGCCGATGAAATTAGCCTGCTTTTAGAATCTGCGGTGCCGGAACGGGAGATAGCGAGCGTAGCTCGTAGTGGTAGAGCCACAGCCCCCTCTACAGGGAGGGGGCAGTGGTAGCGCCCTCTAGTATAATATAAAGATATTTAAAATACAAATTAAAAATATCTTAAAATACATCAGAAAACCATAGAACGTTTTCAACCATTACAAAGCCGTCATCAGTAGGATTTAAATGTTGTTATTATTTTCTTTGCGCTTATTCGAGAATATTCCAGAAAATCGTTCTAGGTTTTTCTGATGTATTCTAAAATTACTACAATTTTATGTTTAAATAAAAAATTAAAGGACTTTTAACATGACAATTAAACACTTATTGGCCGGTATTTGCGAGAAACGCTTTAAACCTAACGGTTAATCCATCTATGATCTTAAAAGAAATAAATTCGTTTTCAGTTACCCAAATTATCTTAAAAAATAAACATTTGGAGAAATACCCGATTTTGCATTTTAAATATGCAAAACACGCGTTCGAGAATTGATGCTCGGCAAATGTCGTTTTATCTACTTTTCTCATGTGAAAATTGCAGACGAATATACAGCTTTATAATGTTTGTATGCAGTAAATTCAGTCACGGCTACCTTAAGCCAATTTTTAGTTTTGACGTTCTTTAAAAAGAATTTTTTTAAAACGACGAAGGTGAATAATGTGATTATTGCTGAGCAGGGTTGCCAGTTTGGTCCTTTATTTATTATTCAGAAATATCGAATTCATGCCGTAAATTTCCAAAGATGAATTTGTATTCTATCTAATGACAATTTATTAATATCTTTTAAACCCTTTGCGAGTTGGCTACACGTTCAAAAGTTGTTACCTTCAGTTACGCAGTATCAGTGTTGCCAGATAGTCAAAAGTGAATTTCCCCAAAATTTCTGAAAATTTCCCCAAATCAGTGTTTTTTTCCGCAAAAGTCCCCAACGCAATTTTTACTTAAAAAGGGAATTTTTAAATTTTCAATTTACCACTATAAAAAAATATTTAAGTAATTTAAGCTCAAAAATTTTCCCCAAATCAAGCCTTTTTTTTTTTTTTTTTTTTTTTTTGAAAAAATTCCCTATTTACAAAAAAACAAATTTTTAAACTCGACTGAATGCATATTTTGTAGCTACATTAAAAGAATGAGAGCTATATTTTGCAGTGACAAGTTATTTTACGTTTGTTTTTAAAAGTATTGTCTAACAATGTTGGACTATTTGTTACATTAGCTTCATAGCTTTAGACAATCTCTTATCAGTAGGGATTTGAATGAATCCGAGATGATGCGCTGCTTTAATTTTTTTGTCAAGTACATAATAATAATGCAAAGTGATTTCGCTGTATCAATCGATGTGCTTTTGCATATCATAAAAGAGAAAAATATCTGCTTTCCACGTATTTAAACTAAATTTTTTTTAAAGTACAGCGAAGGAATTTTTCGTTAAAGTCCTGCATATTTAGTCACGCGCAGGTTTAAGCTGCTTAAGACTTTAGAGTCTCATGCATCTGTAATATATATAAACTGTAATGTAGTAAACAACGAACACGACCACATCCAACAGAATAATTATGGATATTTCCGAATCTGGATCGTATTTTCGTTTTTCAAATCAAAATTGAGTTCGGGACAGATCCAGTTTTTCTACATGATTAAAAGAAATGTTTACGGAAAATAGTTTAAAAAAATAAAAAAATCCCCAAGTTTTTCCCCAAAATTTTTGTAGCCCCCAAAAATTTCCCCACGAACTACATGTTCCCAAAAAATTCCCCTAGAGGTTCAAAATTCCCCAAAATGGGGACAAAATCCCCAATCTGGCAACACTGCGCAGTATCGAAAATCCTCTAATTAAATAAAGCAAATTTTATTTTTCTTTATTACTGGTGCCAAAAGCAAATTTTGAAAGTAAAATTATCCCGAGTCAGGCTCGGGCTTGGACCGGAAAGTGTTAAGTTTTGATTCGATTTTCTTAAAACTTGAAATGGCTCGACAAAATTCTGCATTAAATCTGTATATTAACACGTTAAACGCGACACTAATTTTACTTTAATTCCCGTTTAAGTGACAGCATACACAGAAATTGTGTATATATATTTGTATAAAACTAGGGGGCTCGGCCCCCTACGAGCTACGCTCGCCAACCCCCGTCCAGACGCCGTAGACTCTAAATGCACGCTAATTTGATCGGCTTTAAAAAGATTTCGAAAGATTGAATTATAATTTAAAAAACAGTGACGATCTCTCTATAAACGGATTTCTATTCATTTCTCTTTGATTGGGGAATTTTAACGCCAAATCCGTTGCGGTACTACTTGATTATCCCGTCGACCAATTTCGCCAAATTATATAAATCGCCAAACCACTCGCCAAATTATACAAATTGACATAATTTTTATTTTAAATAACGAAAAAACAAATAAATTAGTACAACATTAATAAAAATATAAATAAAACGTCGAAATAAAAATAACTTGATGACGTAGACACGTGTAACAACATTTCAAAATAAGCTAATATAAAAGGAATTAAGTAAACAGAGTCTTTGTCTCCTGGTATTTTTTAACAAAGTGAAAAGAAAGTTCTTTTAAATGAGACATTTTAAATTAATCGTTTTTAATCTGACGTAATTTTGACCAAACTATTCTTTCTCTTTTTAATATTCACGGGGAAATACTTGTGTTGTTAGAAATGAAATATTATTTGCTCTTTCCTAACAAAAACAGTTGAAAAGTATCCTCTTAAAATATCAAATAAATGTCTAGCGCAATTTCTAAATTTAAACCGTTTTGCAATATTATTTTGTGTTCATTTTATGTAATAACTGTAATGTGACGTAAATATGACGTAATTTCTCCTATTTAAGACTTCTAACGCATGTTAATAAATTTATTGTTTTACAAATTCCTTTCTCTCACGTGTAATTATAGTTTTTATGACGTAATTTTTAATAAGTTCCTGCTTTTTGTACATAGTTATTTAATTATAATTCCAAATGTTTTTTTTCTGTTTATAATAGTCACGTGTAAATAAATTTTTAATTTATTTACACGTATAAATATTTTTTTTTTGAAGCAAACATTATTGTTTCCGCTGTTTATAAAGTTGGCAACAGTTTAAATTAATAGCACTTTCTAAAATCTGTTAAAAATATCTCTAGAAATGCTGAAAATCTGAATTTAAAATAGCAATAAAACCTCAAAAAGTTAGTCAAAATAAAAAAATTAATGCAATCTGCACTCCGGCAAATTCTAACGCATAAAATGATCTAAAAATGATTAAATTCCTATGAACAGTTTTTGCTCCTATAAAACTTTTTTAGTGGAACGATTTTGTCCAACTTTACCATTAAATATCTCTTAAAATAATTCTTCGATCTGAAAACTGTCTGCATCAGCGTGTTTATCAAACATTTCTGTATAATACTACCGATTTTCATATTTTTGTATGCATTATGTTTCTTAATATTAACGAAGAAAGACCTCCGGTCACAAAAAATTCAAAACCGGCGGCGGCGGCGGCGGCGGCGGCGGTGACAGCGGTAGTTACTTTTTTTTAGAATAGAGAGATTTATGAATAAAATTTGTAATTCATGTGAAGGAAAACCCTTTTTATGCTTGAAATGTTTTAATAAAATACATTAAAAAAGTGAAAAAAATTTTTAATATTATATAATATATTATTTTTATAATTTTCTACCGCCGGTCCCTAGGGACCAGCGTCGCCTAAACGGAAAGATCAATGCCGGTCCCCAGGAACCGGCGTCGCTTTTAACGTGTTAAATTTCAAACAATTCGGTTCGGTAATTTTTGCCCTGTTATATGCGGACAGACGAGCAGACAGACAGATGAACGGACCAGATGACGACTATAGGTGCTACGTATTTATATAATTACGAACTCACCTAAAAAAAATAACATTTTAAATTTCTAGTATGAATTCAGAATTTTTTAATTAAACTAAAGGCCAAACTGGAGTTTCTCCTGAATCCTACACTTTAATTACGTTATTGAAAGTTCTTGCGATAGTACGATGGGAAGTCAGTAAGTAGGTCACAAACTGATATGAGAGGTCGGAAATTAGTATTAAATTGTTTCCAAATATGCCAATAGGTGGCAGCATAATCCAACTATAAGATGCTAATTTCGAATTTATGAGACAGCAGTTGTACAAGATGAGCAGGGTCGTTCAAAAGTTGTTGACGAAGTTGAGAATGCGACAGAAGAATCAGTGCGGAAGGTTGAGGAAATGGTTAGAGCTGACATGTGAACAACAATAGACAGCATAGCAACCATTTCCTTAACCTTCCGCACAGATTCTTCTGTCGCATTCTCAACTGGACAACTACTTCGCTCTTCGTCAACAACTTTTGAACGACCCTGCTCATCTTGTACAACTGCTGTCTCATAAATTCGAAATTAACCCGTAAGGCATGGTGACGTCACGGCGACGTCGTTGTGAAGTCACACTGTCATTTTGTGACCGTCGATGTGACGTCACGTGACGTCGATGTGACGTCACAGTGACTAGAATGCGAGGTCGTTATGGCCGTTTTAGAGGTCGATTGTGACGTCACGTTGTGACCACTCTGTGAAGTCACGGTGTGACAAATTTGTGAAAAGAGTGTCATTTGTGACTATTTTGGCATTAACTTTGTGACGAACCTGTGACGAAAGCGACAATGCTTTGAAGTCACACTGTGACCAATTTGTGAAATATGTGTCATTTGTGACGAACTTGTCATAAACACTGTGATTTCAAATGAAAATCAAATTTCAAATTAAGTGCTTAAAAGACGCAAATAGTGAAAAAGATTCCATGCTGGACTCGAACCCGGGCCATTAGTACAGCGCACTGACATTCTACCGACTAAATCACATGGAACGATACCCAGGCTGGAAAATTTCTCACTATTACATGATGGCGAGGCTACAAACTCAGCACAAGATGGAATATTTAGCGTGAGCCACCAACATGATGCAAACACGAAACTTAATTAAATCCAGCATCGATTGAAATTATATTAATACTTGGAAATTTTTCCAGAGAGAACCATTCGCCTTGCATACAATATTTCAAATGAAAATCAAATTTCAAATTAATTGCTTAAAAGGCAATTTTAATTAGAAATGTTGTATGCAAGGCGAATGTGTCTCCCTGGAAAAATTTCCAATTATTAAAAGAGTTTCAATCGATGCTGGATTTCATTAAGTTTCGTGTTTACCCCATGTCGGTGGCTCACGATAAATATTCCATCTTGTGCTGCGTTTGTAGCCTTGCCAACCTGTAATAGTGAGAAATTTTACAGACTGGGCGTCGTTCCACGTGGTTTAGTCGGTAGAATGTCAGTGTGCTATACTGATGTCCCGGGTTCGAGTCCCGGCATGGAATCTTTTTCACTATGTTGGCCTTTGCGCCTTTTAAGCAATTAATTTGATATTTGATTTTCATTTGAAATATTGTATATAAGGCGAAGGATTCTCTCTGGAAAAATTTCTAAGTATTAATACAGCGATGAATTTTGAAATAACCTTTTGCTGTAAATATAAAATCTTATCTTTTTACCGTACTTTTTAGCAAAATATCGCTATTTTGGAGTCTTATTCTTCTAAAACATTTTAAATTTTTCCACTTAAAAAACAATGCTTATCAACTGACATATTTTTTTATTCAGTTCTATGATTGATATTAAGTTCTATGCTTGATATTGAGTTCAAGCTTGATATTTAGAATGTGTAATTTTTTTAATTTGTTGTGATTTGTCATTGCTTTATTAAATACGAACATGGAGACTAACGGATATTAATACAACTATTATTTATAGAGCGGCATGATAAGCGATATTTATTTAAATTTTTTATTTCAGTGTATATTGTATTTTATGAATATGAGCTAAATAGATTTGGTATGTTTTATAGGAAAAGACTGATCTGGGAAATAGAAAAAAACGAGTAAGAAAAATCATGCGTTAATCATAGATTATAAAATACTTTCCAACACTTTCTGAATGCTTTAACAAGACATCGTAATTTAGGGAAATGACGTAAATAAGATAACTAAGTAAACATTTTAGAAAATTCATAAAACATTTGAAAAATTGATTTCAGCAGTTACCGTCCATAGCCAAATATGTTTTCCAATTCTTTTGAACAGCCCTGTATTTGATCTGTAGGTTGATACACTGAGAAAAATGAAGTACTCAAAAATAAGTAAACCGACGTACTCATATCGAATTGAATATTTTTGATAAAAAATGAACCCATGCTTTCTCTATTTTGAAACATCACATGTTATCAAACCCAAACAAACGAATAGTTTTGTACCCTGTAATGGTTCATTTCATTTATGGCGGCATAAATGATGTTTATTAATGTAAATATTAAATTATGCACAGCATTTTAAAAATAATTTAAAAGTGCTTGGAAGTAATGCTCTTGTCATAAAAATATTCGATTTGAGTATCTTGTTAAGAATTTTGCTATTTTTCTTAATAAATAATCAATTAAACATTTCTTGTTAAGAACTTTGAACGGGAAATAAATGTCAGTACCTTTTTACTTTAAATTTTAGGTTTTTCTTTTTTTTTTTTGGGGGGGGGGGGGGGGGCAGGACATAACGATTCATATTTGATCACAACCAATGAATAAAAAATGAGTACATGTGTTTCTCAACTTTGAGTACATTTGGATCGGAGCTATTTTGAGTATGTGACGCATTTAAAATTGAGTACTTTTTACTCAATTTTGACTTCCCATTTTTTTAAGTGTATATATACTATATAATGGGAAAATCTAGTTTAGCAAGAAAACGCCTAACAGGTTGAAATTCTTTTTCAGCAATTTATATTAATGTATGGAAACATACTTGAATACTTTTGTACAACCCTGTAGTTTACCTAGAATCTTTATTACACGCCACTATTTAGTTAAAATTTAATTCAAACTAAGACGCTCTTAAAACTGCTGAAATCACATTTCCAGAAATTATAATTTATAGACAGCCATGTATCCAATTCTTTACGTGACGCTCTATATCATTTTATCTATATTCTACAAACATTTCTTGGTAAATTAAATGCAGTTCAGCAAAAAAAGCATATCTCATTTAAAAACAACCTTTAAGCAATTTGCGCCCATACCCAGTAATCCTTACGAATACTTTTGTGTAGCCTTGTATAGGAATTATAGCATTTATATACACCATATATTATGCATAAATATAGTGAATCATAAAAGCGCATATCATAATTAAAAATACATTTCCAGCAATCATCGCTAATGAACAGTACTTCGGATACAATATAGTATCTGAAATATTTTGTGTGTCCCTGTAAATGCTATATACGTATTATTCTTATTATACATGAAATAATTTATAGTATGTAAACCTCAGCGACATATATCAATTTCATTATATATGAAATAGATTAACATAATTAAAGTATGCCGCAAACAATTCCCTCCACCCCTATTACATTATGTATTTGAATTCCTTTTTTAGCCCTGTAAATGAACAATAACTGTTTTTTGCATCCCATAGTCAACAGAATACATATTTTAGTGCACTTCATAAATGCATATAAATTTTATTCTGTTTGAAAGCGTGCGTAAAATCATAAAAAAATCATTTGAAACGATTTTTTCCCATAGGCTGTAATGTAACGGAAAAATTTTGGCTGTCCCTGTAAATGAACAAAGCATGCTACAAACTTCATTACAAATAGGTACCGTGCTATGGTAAACGTCAATAACATCCAAAAATTTCAGGGCAATCCGAGTATATTTTCGAGAGTTAGAGTGCGGACAGACTGCTAGACGGACAGACGGAGAGACAAACCGAAGTCATAAGCACTTTTCAACTTGTGTCCTATATTATGTATCCTGTATTATATGAACTTTTCAAAATATATACTAAGCAGTTTAATCTATAACAGCTTAAATATCATATTTTACTTTTTAGTGCCAATAATTACGCGTATCATAAACGTAGAAAATGAATTTACAATAGAAGAAAATTTAATAACCGATTCAAAATGTCTATAATTAAATGTTTGATTAAAATCACAAACAGAAAAAATGCTTACATTACAATTAAAAAAAATAAATATACCAATTTGAAAAACACTAAAAATAATAATTAGTATTTATAATTGTACTATTAAACAACAGCAAACTCAATAGATAAATTAAATGCATTATTAGATTTAACAATATCTCAAAAATATTTCCATATGGTATAAGGAATTCCTATTATTTCATAATTTCGGCAAATGTTAAATCTGAAAACATTGGTCTGAAGATTTAGGATTTTGAAAGATAATTTAAAATATTATTAGCACTAAAAGAAAATTCTTTCAAATGTTTCACTACTGTAATATGTAAAAATACAGTTTCCCAGTATAATGTTAATTTCTAATCTGAAACAGTTTCGTAATCTCGTGATAATCGAACATCATATTTAACCCCAAAATAATAATAACTATAAGTGTTAGTAATCAAGAAATAGTAAGAATCCGATAAAATAATTCCAAATCATTGTCGTTCCATACATTTTCAATCTCAAGTAAGAGTAAATTAATGTTTATATTAATTCCAGTATGAATGTAGGCATGCACAGTCTCTGCGCAGTTTTTTTTTTTTTTCAAGCGATGGCAGATTAAGATATTTTTCTTTACAGTTATCGAATTTGAAAATATCGCTAGTGACAGTTAAAGATCAGTCTCTTACAAATATAACATAAAACTATTTAACTCATATGTACAAATCAGGAATAAAATATTTAAATTAAATAAAACTTACATATACGTTCTATTAATATCCGTGTATCCTAAAATGGTCATTTCCTTATCTTAAAGTGTTGTAGACGTGGTGAAGGTGATGTTCTAAAAACAGTGAACTATTTATTTCCCGCGTCTTCTCATGTTTATTTTTTTGTGGGCAGACGATTTTCAAGCAGATGGTCTGGTACAGATTATTTGTTTTTGCATGCAAGAGATATGAAACTTGAATGCGCAGTAATTTTCTGAAAGTATGGTTAATTAAAATTTTGTATTTGAAGAAATGTCCAATGTATTTAAGCTTTTCTTTTTATCCGTACCAAATAATTCACGTTAAAATGTATTTTAAAGCTCCTTTTTTTCTAAATAATTGTAACAATAATATTCATAATTAGAGTTTATTAGATATACCATTGTTTAAATTTTCAAAAGGTGTAAAAATAAATTTAATGGTAATAACGAGCCCCCCCCCCCCTTTTTTTTTCTTTTTTTTTTTTAAAGTAAAGTTTGTTTTGCACAAATTTTGTATATTTCTTTTATTTTCGGAAAATGCTAATTTTATTTAAAAAGTCTGAAAGAAGTAGAATTTATGACTTGAATACAAATTATAAAAATATTCTAAAGCAAGAAATGCATAGATGACTAAACTCTGAAGACTCTTTCTACGTGCTCATTAAAAGGTGCAGATTTAACTGTAATAGAAATTTTTTATTTTGAAACCACAGAAGTGTTTCGAATAATCCTGGTCGCTAAAAAAAGAAATAAATAAATAAATTTCCTCCCAGCAAACTAAATATGTAAAGTGTATAAATTTAATATTCCTAATTCTAAATATTATCCAAATGCTAGATAAAATTGAAATCATGAAAAAGTATACATTCACTATATTAGATATCAAATTGATAAAATATAGCTTGAAAATTTAGTTTATTAATGCTTGTATCGTGCACTTTATTTATTATGCCCCCCCCCCCTCCCCTTTAGTGACAGAATTTACCATTTTCTATCCACTAATATATTTTTTTCCTTATGCCATGTAACTCGTGACTGTTTAAAATATTTCTCTTCATTTTCAAAGATTTTTGAAGTTCATATTTTTGTCACACTGTGACTTACAATATGGTGGTTTTTTTGTCACATATGTGACGTGACGTACGTTACATAACAGTGACCTCACAATTTTTTTTAATTGCCAGAAAAACATAATTTTACAGTAAATAACATGTTTTAAAGAATTTTCGTAATTTTTTAAAGTTTTCTAAGAAGTTCACATCTCAGTCACAATGTGACATCACTGAGTGGTGACATTTTGGTCACAGATGTGACGTGACCACAGTGACTTACAGTGACGTCACAACGACGTCACCGTGACCATGCATGCTATGAGGGAACGTCTTGTATATTAATATTAATATATAAGATGATTAAATTAAAGCGATTGAATGTATATGTCGTAGGCTAATTGAGAAATAAGGCTCTTTGCAAATAGCCTAGGCTGTTTGCAAAATGCCGGTCTAATTGGAGAATCATCTCTCTTTTTCCAATTAGCCTGATATTTTTCAGGCTCATTGCAAAGAGCTTAGACACAGTTAGGCTAATTGAAAAATGACCACTTATTTTCCAAGCAGAATGATTTTTTTAGGCTTATTAATCCATAACCCAATCCGACCCCAAAAATAAATTACAACAGACCGTACCCCGATCCGAGCAAGACAAAAAATTTCAGTCTACACGCAACCCGACCCGAACCTAAAAATTCCATTGGTTCTTTGGAATAATTTCGTCGGGTTCAGATTTGGTTCGAATCAGATTTCAGGTTTTTTTCAAATTGAATTTTTTGGTTCGAGTCCACCGAGATTATTTTGCCTTGCTCGGATCCGGTTATGGTTCTTCGGAATAATTTTGTTGGGTTCAGATTTGGTTCGCATCCGATTTCGGGGGTTTCTCAAATTGAATTTTTAGGTTCTGGTTGGGTTGCATGTCCTCAGAAATTATTTTGTCTTTCTCGGATCGGTTATGGTTCATTGGAATATTTTTGTCGGGTTCAGATTTGATCCGGTTTAGATTCCGGGTATTTTTGAAATGGAATTTTTAGGTTCGGGTCGGGTTGCGTGTAGACTGAAATTATTTTGTCTTGCTCGGATCGGGGTACTGTCTGTTGTAATTTATTTTTCCGGTTCGGGTCGGGTTATAGGTTAATAAGCCTAAAAAATCATCCTAATTGGGATATAAGTGGTCATTTTTCAATTAGTCTAACAGTGTCTAGGCTCTTTGCAATAAGCCTGTGAAATATCGGGCTATTTGGAAAAAGAAAGACGATTCCCCAATTAGTCCGGTTCTTTGCAAAGAGCCTGATTTCTCAATTAGCCTACTACATATATATTAATATAAATTCAATCGATGCTGGATTTAATTATGAGTCTGTGTTTGCCCCAGGTCGGTGGCTCACGAAAAAATGTCTGTAATAGTGAGAAGTTCCAGGCTGGGTATCGTTCCACGTGGTTTAGTCGGTAGAATGTCAGTGTGCTATACTGATGTCCCGGGTTCGAGTCCCGGCATGGAATCTTTTTCACTATGTTGGCCTTTGCGCCTTTTAAGCAATTAATTTGATATTTGATTTTCATTTGAAATATTGTATATAAGGCGAAGGATTCTCTCTGGAAAAATTTCTAAGTATTAATACAGCGATGAATTTTGAAATAACCTTTTGCTGTAAATATAAAATCTTATCTTTTTACCGTACTTTTTAGCAAAATATCGCTATTTTGGAGTCTTATTCTTCTAAAACATTTTAAATTTTTCCACTTAAAAAACAATGCTTATCAACTGACATATTTTTTTATTCAGTTCTATGATTGATATTAAGTTCTATGCTTGATATTGAGTTCAAGCTTGATATTTAGAATGTGTAATTTTTTTAATTTGTTGTGATTTGTCATTGCTTTATTAAATACGAACATGGAGACTAACGGATATTAATACAACTATTATTTATAGAGCGGCATGATAAGCGATATTTATTTAAATTTTTTATTTCAGTGTATATTGTATTTTATGAATATGAGCTAAATAGATTTGGTATGTTTTATAGGAAAAGACTGATCTGGGAAATAGAAAAAAACGAGTAAGAAAAATCATGCGTTAATCATAGATTATAAAATACTTTCCAACACTTTCTGAATGCTTTAACAAGACATCGTAATTTAGGGAAATGACGTAAATAAGATAACTAAGTAAACATTTTAGAAAATTCATAAAACATTTGAAAAATTGATTTCAGCAGTTACCGTCCATAGCCAAATATGTTTTCCAATTCTTTTGAACAGCCCTGTATTTGATCTGTAGGTTGATACACTGAGAAAAATGAAGTACTCAAAAATAAGTAAACCGACGTACTCATATCGAATTGAATATTTTTGATAAAAAATGAACCCATGCTTTCTCTATTTTGAAACATCACATGTTATCAAACCCAAACAAACGAATAGTTTTGTACCCTGTAATGGTTCATTTCATTTATGGCGGCATAAATGATGTTTATTAATGTAAATATTAAATTATGCACAGCATTTTAAAAATAATTTAAAAGTGCTTGGAAGTAATGCTCTTGTCATAAAAATATTCGATTTGAGTATCTTGTTAAGAATTTTGCTATTTTTCTTAATAAATAATCAATTAAACATTTCTTGTTAAGAACTTTGAACGGGAAATAAATGTCAGTACCTTTTTACTTTAAATTTTAGGTTTTTCTTTTTTTTTTTTGGGGGGGGGGGGGGGGGGGCAGGACATAACGATTCATATTTGATCACAACCAATGAATAAAAAATGAGTACATGTGTTTCTCAACTTTGAGTACATTTGGATCGGAGCTATTTTGAGTATGTGACGCATTTAAAATTGAGTACTTTTTACTCAATTTTGACTTCCCATTTTTTTAAGTGTATATATACTATATAATGGGAAAATCTAGTTTAGCAAGAAAACGCCTAACAGGTTGAAATTCTTTTTCAGCAATTTATATTAATGTATGGAAACATACTTGAATACTTTTGTACAACCCTGTAGTTTACCTAGAATCTTTATTACACGCCACTATTTAGTTAAAATTTAATTCAAACTAAGACGCTCTTAAAACTGCTGAAATCACATTTCCAGAAATTATAATTTATAGACAGCCATGTATCCAATTCTTTACGTGACGCTCTATATCATTTTATCTATATTCTACAAACATTTCTTGGTAAATTAAATGCAGTTCAGCAAAAAAAGCATATCTCATTTAAAAACAACCTTTAAGCAATTTGCGCCCATACCCAGTAATCCTTACGAATACTTTTGTGTAGCCTTGTATAGGAATTATAGCATTTATATACACCATATATTATGCATAAATATAGTGAATCATAAAAGCGCATATCATAATTAAAAATACATTTCCAGCAATCATCGCTAATGAACAGTACTTCGGATACAATATAGTATCTGAAATATTTTGTGTGTCCCTGTAAATGCTATATACGTATTATTCTTATTATACATGAAATAATTTATAGTATGTAAACCTCAGCGACATATATCAATTTCATTATATATGAAATAGATTAACATAATTAAAGTATGCCGCAAACAATTCCCTCCACCCCTATTACATTATGTATTTGAATTCCTTTTTTAGCCCTGTAAATGAACAATAACTGTTTTTTGCATCCCATAGTCAACAGAATACATATTTTAGTGCACTTCATAAATGCATATAAATTTTATTCTGTTTGAAAGCGTGCGTAAAATCATAAAAAAATCATTTGAAACGATTTTTTCCCATAGGCTGTAATGTAACGGAAAAATTTTGGCTGTCCCTGTAAATGAACAAAGCATGCTACAAACTTCATTACAAATAGGTACCGTGCTATGGTAAACGTCAATAACATCCAAAAATTTCAGGGCAATCCGAGTATATTTTCGAGAGTTAGAGTGCGGACAGACTGCTAGACGGACAGACGGAGAGACAAACCGAAGTCATAAGCACTTTTCAACTTGTGTCCTATATTATGTATCCTGTATTATATGAACTTTTCAAAATATATACTAAGCAGTTTAATCTATAACAGCTTAAATATCATATTTTACTTTTTAGTGCCAATAATTACGCGTATCATAAACGTAGAAAATGAATTTACAATAGAAGAAAATTTAATAACCGATTCAAAATGTCTATAATTAAATGTTTGATTAAAATCACAAACAGAAAAAATGCTTACATTACAATTAAAAAAAATAAATATACCAATTTGAAAAACACTAAAAATAATAATTAGTATTTATAATTGTACTATTAAACAACAGCAAACTCAATAGATAAATTAAATGCATTATTAGATTTAACAATATCTCAAAAATATTTCCATATGGTATAAGGAATTCCTATTATTTCATAATTTCGGCAAATGTTAAATCTGAAAACATTGGTCTGAAGATTTAGGATTTTGAAAGATAATTTAAAATATTATTAGCACTAAAAGAAAATTCTTTCAAATGTTTCACTACTGTAATATGTAAAAATACAGTTTCCCAGTATAATGTTAATTTCTAATCTGAAACAGTTTCGTAATCTCGTGATAATCGAACATCATATTTAACCCCAAAATAATAATAACTATAAGTGTTAGTAATCAAGAAATAGTAAGAATCCGATAAAATAATTCCAAATCATTGTCGTTCCATACATTTTCAATCTCAAGTAAGAGTAAATTAATGTTTATATTAATTCCAGTATGAATGTAGGCATGCACAGTCTCTGCGCAGTTTTTTTTTTTTTTCAAGCGATGGCAGATTAAGATATTTTTCTTTACAGTTATCGAATTTGAAAATATCGCTAGTGACAGTTAAAGATCAGTCTCTTACAAATATAACATAAAACTATTTAACTCATATGTACAAATCAGGAATAAAATATTTAAATTAAATAAAACTTACATATACGTTCTATTAATATCCGTGTATCCTAAAATGGTCATTTCCTTATCTTAAAGTGTTGTAGACGTGGTGAAGGTGATGTTCTAAAAACAGTGAACTATTTATTTCCCGCGTCTTCTCATGTTTATTTTTTTGTGGGCAGACGATTTTCAAGCAGATGGTCTGGTACAGATTATTTGTTTTTGCATGCAAGAGATATGAAACTTGAATGCGCAGTAATTTTCTGAAAGTATGGTTAATTAAAATTTTGTATTTGAAGAAATGTCCAATGTATTTAAGCTTTTCTTTTTATCCGTACCAAATAATTCACGTTAAAATGTATTTTAAAGCTCCTTTTTTTCTAAATAATTGTAACAATAATATTCATAATTAGAGTTTATTAGATATACCATTGTTTAAATTTTCAAAAGGTGTAAAAATAAATTTAATGGTAATAACGAGCCCCCCCCCCTTTTTTTTTCTTTTTTTTTTTAAAGTAAAGTTTGTTTTGCACAAATTTTGTATATTTCTTTTATTTTCGGAAAATGCTAATTTTATTTAAAAAGTCTGAAAGAAGTAGAATTTATGACTTGAATACAAATTATAAAAATATTCTAAAGCAAGAAATGCATAGATGACTAAACTCTGAAGACTCTTTCTACGTGCTCATTAAAAGGTGCAGATTTAACTGTAATAGAAATTTTTTATTTTGAAACCACAGAAGTGTTTCGAATAATCCTGGTCGCTAAAAAAAGAAATAAATAAATAAATTTCCTCCCAGCAAACTAAATATGTAAAGTGTATAAATTTAATATTCCTAATTCTAAATATTATCCAAATGCTAGATAAAATTGAAATCATGAAAAAGTATACATTCACTATATTAGATATCAAATTGATAAAATATAGCTTGAAAATTTAGTTTATTAATGCTTGTATCGTGCACTTTATTTATTATGCCCCCCCCCCCCCCCTCCCCTTTAGTGACAGAATTTACCATTTTCTATCCACTAATATATTTTTTTCCTTATGCCATGTAACTCGTGACTGTTTAAAATATTTCTCTTCATTTTCAAAGATTTTTGAAGTTCATATTTTTGTCACACTGTGACTTACAATATGGTGGTTTTTTTGTCACATATGTGACGTGACGTACGTTACATAACAGTGACCTCACAATTTTTTTTTAATTGCCAGAAAAACATAATTTTACAGTAAATAACATGTTTTAAAGAATTTTCGTAATTTTTTAAAGTTTTCTAAGAAGTTCACATCTCAGTCACAATGTGACATCACTGAGTGGTGACATTTTGGTCACAGATGTGACGTGACCACAGTGACTTACAGTGACGTCACAACGACGTCACCGTGACCATGCATGCTATGAGGGAACGTCTTGTATATTAATATTAATATATAAGATGATTAAATTAAAGCGATTGAATGTATATGTCGTAGGCTAATTGAGAAATAAGGCTCTTTGCAAATAGCCTAGGCTGTTTGCAAAATGCCGGTCTAATTGGAGAATCATCTCTCTTTTTCCAATTAGCCTGATATTTTTCAGGCTCATTGCAAAGAGCTTAGACACAGTTAGGCTAATTGAAAAATGACCACTTATTTTCCAAGCAGAATGATTTTTTTAGGCTTATTAATCCATAACCCAATCCGACCCCAAAAATAAATTACAACAGACCGTACCCCGATCCGAGCAAGACAAAAAATTTCAGTCTACACGCAACCCGACCCGAACCTAAAAATTCCATTGGTTCTTTGGAATAATTTCGTCGGGTTCAGATTTGGTTCGAATCAGATTTCAGGTTTTTTTCAAATTGAATTTTTTGGTTCGAGTCCACCGAGATTATTTTGCCTTGCTCGGATCCGGTTATGGTTCTTCGGAATAATTTTGTTGGGTTCAGATTTGGTTCGCATCCGATTTCGGGGGTTTCTCAAATTGAATTTTTAGGTTCTGGTTGGGTTGCATGTCCTCAGAAATTATTTTGTCTTTCTCGGATCGGTTATGGTTCATTGGAATATTTTTGTCGGGTTCAGATTTGATCCGGTTTAGATTCCGGGTATTTTTGAAATGGAATTTTTAGGTTCGGGTCGGGTTGCGTGTAGACTGAAATTATTTTGTCTTGCTCGGATCGGGGTACTGTCTGTTGTAATTTATTTTTCCGGTTCGGGTCGGGTTATAGGTTAATAAGCCTAAAAAATCATCCTAATTGGGATATAAGTGGTCATTTTTCAATTAGTCTAACAGTGTCTAGGCTCTTTGCAATAAGCCTGTGAAATATCGGGCTATTTGGAAAAAGAAAGACGATTCCCCAATTAGTCCGGTTCTTTGCAAAGAGCCTGATTTCTCAATTAGCCTACTACATATATATTAATATAAATTCAATCGATGCTGGATTTAATTATGAGTCTGTGTTTGCCCCAGGTCGGTGGCTCACGAAAAAATGTCTGTAATAGTGAGAAGTTCCAGGCTGGGTATCGTTCCATGTGGTTTAGTCGGTAGAATGTCAGTGCGCTATACTGATGGCCCAGGTTCGAGTCCCAGCATAGAATCTTTTTCACTAGGTTGGCCTTTGCGCCTTTTAAGCAAATAATTTGAAATTTGATTTTCATTTAACATCTTATAGTTGGATTATGCTGCCACCTATTGGCATATTTGGAAACAATTTACGATTAATTTCCGACCTCTCATATCAGTTTGTGACCTACTTACTGACTTCCCCTCGTATTAGAAACGAACGTATTTGAAATTAAATAAGATATAAGTTTTCTGATTATTAAATTTTTTCATCATTAAATTTCAAAATTCTTGATGGTAGTGACTTTAATAAATAGTTTAACTTTCATTTGAATCAGTTATTTTTTAATCATTCAAAAATATCTTAGTATGTTGTTTCTTTGTTTAAATACTTCCAAATACTTGCACATTTTTAATTAAAAAGTGTGCCGTGGCTAGGAGAAATAACCGATTTTGAACTTTAAAATATGCACAACATGCATTCGAAACTTGATGCGAGTCAAATGTCACATTTTTTTTTTCTTCTGCTTGTAAAATTTGAATACAGAGGAAAATGTTGTCATGTTTGTGTGCAGTGCCGTGATATTCGTAAGTCAATATATATTGTTGACGTTTTCTAGAAAGAACAAGGGGAGAAGTGAATAATGTGAACATCTCGAAGGCATACATTTTAGTTTCGTGATTTAATGTTCTCACGATATTATCAGAAACACAATTATTTAAGGCCAAGAAAACTATAAAAAAAATCACTGTCTTATTTAATTTAATTTGGTTCATGTGTATGTTTAAAAAAAAGAAGAAAAACCATTCATCAAGCATAGATTATGAAATGCTTTCCAATACTTCCAGAAATGCTTTAATAATACTTCACTGTTTAATATGATAAATAAGATTACTAAATAATCGATTCAGAAAACGAATAAACTGTCGGAAAATTCCTACTGTATTTGATATATAGATTTACATATACACAGCAAGGCCGAAACTAGGGGGTGCAGAGGAGACATGTGCCCCGGGGAAGGCGAAGAGGGGCGCCAAATGAATATTTTGTTTGTCGTTTCGTACAAAAATGTGTATATATATGAAATACAAAGAAACTCGTAAGATAATGTTAAACCTATGGGAGCGTTCTTTCCAAATTTGTGAAAGTAAAAATAAATTTATTTTTAAAAAAATCTGCAACCAAAATCGAAAAAGTAAACACTAAGCCGGTTAGAATTCGATCTGAGCTATTCTGAGCAAGAAAAAAAAAATTCATTTAAAACTATTAATATACAAGTGAGAAATTTTAAAAAGAACACTCCCTTAGGTTTAACATTAGCGATCCAGTTTCTTCGCGTGACTTGTGTAGGCTCTTAACGCTCAAGCTAATGCTAATCCTATGGGAGCGTTGTTTAGATATTTTTTGCTAGCATTTTAATTATTATTAACTAATTTTTATTTAAAAGTTTTTTTTTTTTTCTTGCATAGGGTACTTGCGGTCGATAACTTTTATTGTGCGTGAGGAGGGGGGGGAGAGCCAAAATCCATGTTTGGGCCGGGCGCAAAATGGCTAGTTTCGGCCCTGCTACACAGTTTGTTAAAATTTAGTTTAATAAGAAAACGCCTGACAGGATGAAAACTCACCGTCAGCAAGTTCTGCCAATAGGTGGAAACATATACTTGAATTATTTTGTACAACACTGTATACCACCTACAGATTTTTATATATATTCCACATACGAATATTAAGCTAAAATTTAATTCAGGCAAAAAACACACTTTAAACTGCCGAAGTCATACTTTTAGAAATTATCGTCGATAAGCGATCATTTATCCAGTTCTTAAAGTTACCCTGTAAGGTCAGTCTGCCTAAATGAGACACGATTCCCCGTAGTTTTGTCGTATTTAGGGTATATTTGGGATTTTATTATATAAATGTATATTTTATTAAGCAACAAATTACTGAATACTGTACCTTTAGTTCAAAACTAACTTGTTTTGTAGAAATTTAATAATTTTCTGTAGCATAAAACCACAATATAGGATTGTCGCATTTAGGTCATTTTTGTCGCATTTATGGCAGCTAAAACCTAAATGAGACGTTCATAGTTCTAAACGTGATAATGCATTTTATACATGACAATTCATCTGAAAAAGTTCATTTAACGATTAACTGCTGTGACAGAAAATTGCTACTTTACAACTGTGAGCGGTCTGCGAAACCATTCGATTGAAAAATGAATAAAATGCCCGATTAACTCATAAAATACTGTTTTTGCACTAAACTGTTTGTACAGTACTATTTCTAATGAAATTTCGATTTTTCAAACATTTCAAACAATAGTACTAGGCTCCAAATAAAGCAAAATTTCGCTGTATCGATAGTTAAACTGGAAATTACAAGTTAAACTGTGAAAATTAAAAAAAAAGCAGTTCTAACAGCAGTTAAGGATTAACTGTAATTATTTTTTGAATTAATTAACCCTTAACTGGTGTGACAGGAATTTTTGCATAACTACTGTGAGCGGTCTCCGAGACCACTTGATTAAAAGATGAATGAAAGTCTCTATTAACTCACAGGGTACTGTTTTTGTACTAAAATTTAAGTACAGGACTATTATAATTAAACTTTTCAATATTATTCTTGAAATGTTTATCACGGCGCAGCACCGTGCTGTTTGTCAATTTTATACTGCTAATATGCAAAAGTTATTCGAATGCTGCGTATAATGCCTAATATAAATAACCCTCAAATAAATAAATGCGTTCCTAGTATAAAAAACTCTCATCCCTCTTTGCCAAGGAGCTATAGCCATAACTGCAATTAAATGATTATCACAGAAAACATCGTTTAAAATTCGCGAAATTCGCGTGTCACTATTAACCCATAATTTATACACCAGTCCGATTTGGGTTTCCATAACTCCGCATAATATTGCTGACAATCTGGTGATAATGAAATATAACTACATGATCTATATACGAAATTTAATAAGGAATTCAAATGAAATATTTGATTTTATCAAAATTCTTATTTTGTGAATGAAAAATGCGAATTAATTAAAGACGCCGATATTTCGGTCAGTGCGAATTCACAGTGTTGAGCATGCATACGTGTTAAAAGAGTATTTAAAGGATATTTATAATATTGTTAACTAGACTATTTATAACATATAACTTTATTATAAAATGTCACATGATAAATATATCAGCCTTAGAAATAGATAAAATCTTACAATATTTCTAATAATTCTGATTAAGCCAAAGATAAGCTCTGTGCCTATTATTCTGTTGCACCCCTCCCCCTCTTCATTTTTCTTGCACTTTCACACACACAAAAAAAATTACATTTTCTGTGCTTAAAAATACGTATATGGAAACAAATATTCATTTAGATAAACGTGGTTTTATTTATTTTTATCTTTTACTAATTTAAAAGTAGAAAAGGTCGATTATAACGATTAAAAGTGAAAACAGAATTAAAATATCAGATTTTATAAAAGTGCTAACAAAAATTATCACTCCTAAACCAAGGAATAAGTCAATTGCATCACGTTTTAATCGGAAACAGCATTTAAGCGACCGAATGGTATAATGTTGGTAAAATTAACCCTCCGTCTACCAGACGGGTCCATTGGACCCGACAGGTACATACAAAATATTCATTCAAACCAGAAATTTCTTTAAAATAAACTAAGTATATAAACCAGACAAAAATAAGGTAAATAGGTAAGTTAAATAGTTTTACATAAAAATTCTGGTGTAGAACGTTTTATTAAAACTTGAATAAAATTCCCGGTAGATCTAGGGTTAACTCACTTAACCACATTAAAATAAACATAAATTGTTTTCAATCTACACAAGATTTTCCAGAATTTTTATTATGCAAAATTATTGAAAATTCCTTAATCATATGTCTATATTATGTTACTGGAATAGACACTGCGTTTCTTACACCTTTTTTTATTAAAAATTTTAAAGAAGCATTTTTTTCTTTTTTGATCGTCTTAAACACATATTTAAACTCCTGGCTAAGGAAAAACATTAATGGAGGATTATGCTGACTCAACACAGCTTAATTAACACGGTCACGCAGGCGTGGTGGGTCACACTCGACTGTCTCAGAGCTGACAACTCTCCGGCTTTTTGGATACCAGTATTTTAATGCAAAAATTGTTGTTTTATTTAACTAGAACAATCAGGCGATTTAAAAGAACAACATTTTCTCTAAAATAATAGTGGTGAGCAAAAAGCCGGAGACTTCATATCTCTGAGACAGTCGAGTGTGACCCACCGTGCCGGCGTGAACGTGTTAAACATAAAATTTGATTTAAATATCATTTTAACACAATATACAAAAAATCCCATATAAATTTCTTCGTTAATCTTCTAAATGTTTCGCCGCATTTACAACAATATGTATGTCGCTATTAGGCACAGGCTGAAAACAAGCTCTCCTAAATGCGTAGTCCACTTCAAATTCTAAACCGGAAACTGGTCGCCTTTTCTTTAGTTTAACTGGTCAGGTAACTGAAACGGACAATGTAGCTCTTGAAATTTATAAGGTTATTTGATCTTCAAAGTTAAAAAATAAAAACCATGAGCCACTTTCGGAAATTTTTGTGGCATTTACGAAACATGGGGGTGACGTAAAATGAACGATGTGTATTTGATTGGAAATTTCTTTTAAAGAAACCGTTTTACATGTACAAAAATGTTTCGGGTTTTGTTTCTGAAGTTCGTGAAGTTTACGATTCTTGCATTAAGATTTTATGTAAAAGAATATTGTCGCATTTAGGGATTATCACATTTAGGCAGACTGACCTTACACCGAAAAACCTTCATTGCTGATATTATAAGTATAGTCGTGGAAGAAAAAGTAAACACCTCCTAATAAATCTGGAACTAATTATAATAGAAAAAAGTTAATGGTAGCAAATGATTGGAAATAAAGTCTACTTTTAAAGGATGTATATGAAATTTGCTTACAGGGCCAGCTACAAAACAAAACCAGACCAATAGCAAGACCCAATTTTGACAATTTTAAATGTTTCAAACAATGCCTAGAAACAAAATTTCAAGTTAGTTGGATGATGCATTCAAAATTTACAGCTTTTAATGTTAAATTACATTTTCATACTTTTATTAATATATCCTGAAATTATACTCCAATTATAATATTTTTTTGTATGGTTATAGTACTAAAAAACCCAAACTTAAATATATTGAATTTGTAATTTAAAAAAAATTTTAATATAAATTATGAATTGTGAAATTAATATTCGAAAAATACATGAACTGCAGCCTACAATTTTTTTTTTGATAGATTTATATTTCTTATGTCCTGATTTATGTGAATTCTTAATTTCAAAAATTTATTCCAACTAGTTTTCTAATTATGATTAAAAAACGTCAAAATATTGGTTTAAGGGGCCATCTAAGATGTGCAGAAAAGCTTAATTTGAAATATATATATATTACACATTTTAATGAAATGTTTGGGCTGGGAAGAGTCGAAACATGTTAACCCTTTGCGGGGCGGTGGGATGTATTATATACCACCTACGATTAATGAAAATTAGCACCAGAAAATTTTTGTTAAATTTTACTTTTCTAACTTTGGTAGAAAAAAAGTCGTAAAATTGCTTTTCCTTATTTTGCAATAAAATATTTTGAAGATTCCGGTGTGAATTCGACATTACAGAAACACAATTACTTCCCCCTGAAAGGGTTAAACGAGTGAAACGATACTATTGGCAGGAAATAATACATTTATAAAAGTGGCAAAATTATTCTGTAGCATTTCTACAATCGTGTACCGAAATTAAATTTGGATACAGCCCCTAAAATATGGCCACTTTAAAATAATTCATTTTTCTGAAACCTGTCGTACGAATTTCATGAACATTTGTATTTAAGCTAATTGAAGTATGTAGAATTTATTTATGGTGTCAAACTTGGGTATTGCTATTGAAAAAAACAAAGTTTGGGTTCGTTTTGATATGTAGATGGCCCCCTAAGTAAATTTTACATACATCATTTAAAAGTAGATTTTATTTCCAATCGTTTGATATCAGTAACTTTCTTCTACAATAATTTGTTGCAGAGTTAGTAGGGATGTTTACTTTTTCTTATCACGACTGTACCTTAATAAAACAGAAAAATCATATTGACTTCGCCACAAGTTATAGTTCTGTTGAAGTTATTTTTATCACCAATTTGTTATATTGCGCTGTTTTCCAAATAGAATTTCTAATCGGATACTTCAAAAGCAAATAACAATTTTAATATCAAAACTTAAATACTTCTCTTAAGGAATCAAAGTAATAATTCTTCTAAAAATACATCTTACTATGAAAATGAGCAAATTAACTCCTGCGTGATTTACTCAAATGTAATTACTTTTCCTACAATGCGAATTCGAAAACTAATATGCTGGAAACGGATATTATGAAGACACATAAAAATTCTAATTTTAATTTTAAATTGTAAATTTTTAAACATCAAGTTTCATAAACATAATTTAGTTCTACATGTGTACATAACGTTTTGAAAAAGCTTTTGTTATTCGAATAATTTTAAGGAAAGTTTATTAAAATAATTTGTTTTGAGTGGTCAGTGTGTAATTATTTTTAAGCGTTTCAGTTTTATAAACTCATTGCTGTCGAGTCATAAAGTTTCGGAAAATTTTTGATTATTCAGATAATTCTAAAAATGTTAAATAAAGTTTTTTAATTAGCCGCTAAATTATTTTTACAATAAAATATGCAATTGCGATGCTATATTTCCTTTAATTATTAACCCATAAATGCGCGATTTTTTAATTTGTTTCGAAAAAATGTTTTATGATTCTCTGAAAGGTTTATTACATATAGGAAAACTAATAAAAAAAAATAAGATACATTTTTCATATAATACGTCAATCTTTTCTTCTGTTGCACATCTGCAATACAAGTAAAAACTACTGTCGTGTGGCCTGTTTTACTCTAAAATATTGCAAGTTAGTAAATATTTTAATAAGTATGTCTCCAAATACCTTATTTTATATAATTATTTATTTTTAAAAACTTAACCTTTAACCCTTTAATTCCCGTGAGAGAATACGTTCTAGAAATTACGTAATTCAGAGAATCTGACTTTCCACCAGAAAGTTTCAACGGTTAATTTCTTTTTATTTAAATACGGAATGTTTCTTATTAATTAACCCCTTAACGCTCGAATTAAATTACGGTTGAAAAATTCAAATTGCTTATTGGCACTTCTTTTATGAAAAAGAAATATTCAGCTTATTTAATGACAGGAAAAACGACACTAAAATATAGCCATTTTCACTATTTTATAAAACTGGTGGGAATCAAACAATTTGAGTAAAAGGCACAGCCCGGGACGGGAATATGACGGGAGCGAGAATTAAGGGGTTAAAGCAGATATTGCTATTTTAATTTTCTGGTGTGAATAAGGTATATACGAATAAAAATAATCTATTAAATTCAAAACACTGTTGTTTGCATGTATGGAAAGCTGCGCACTAGAGGGTTAATTTTTCATTTCCTCTTTTCTTTTTTTTACAACTTCCAACATAGTTGAAAAGTGCTTATGAATTCGCTTTGTCTGTCCATTTGTCTGTTCGTGCTCTAACTGGCGTAAATGTAGTCCTATTGCCATGAAATCAACATATGTAATTGGGTTTTACTATAGCATATTCGGTATCGAAAATGAAGCGTATAGCATTTACGGTTCAGCTACAGGACACTCAAAAGAATTCCGTTACATTGCGGTCTATGGGAAAAACTCGTTTACGGTGTATTTTGACCCCTTGAGGGGCAAGCAACTACGTTTGTGAAATGCTGAATTCCCACCGGAATCTTTGAAAAATTCTATTTCAAAATAAGTAAAAGCAATTTTACGGCCTTTTTTCCACCAAAGTTAGAAAAGTAAAATTTAATAACATTTTTCTGGTGTAAAACTTCCTTAATCGTAGGTGGTATATAATATATCCTGGTGCCCCTCAAGGGGTTAATGATATTACATTATTTTAAACATTTTGGAGTTGATATATATATCACTGATGTGTATAACAAAGTTCTTATTATAGAATATGGTGTGCATAGAGTTTATCGTTCATTTACAGGGATTCACAAAAGAATTTGGCTACAGAAGAGAATGAAAAATAATTGAGCTATTAAAACCTACGAACAATAATTGTTGGAAGTGCGTTTTCAGTGTGGGTTTTTAAATTGAACTATTATTTAAATATTTCTTGGTGTTTATAAATTCTGTAGATCCTATACAGGGCCGCGCAAAATTTCTCAATATTGGCGGAAATTTCTGACAAGAAATTTTCAATTATGCTATGCGTTTAATTAAACTAACTTATAGCATACTAGAATGGAACTTCCCTTTAACGAAGTTCTTATTTAATGAAGTTTTCTACTTAACGAAATTTTCAATTATGCTATGCGTTTAATTGAACTAACTTATAGCATACTAGAATGGAACGTCCGTTTAACGAAGTTCTTATTTAATGAAGTTTTCTACTTAACGAAATTTTCAATTATGCTATGCGTTTAATTGAACTAACTTATAGCATACTAGAATGGAACGTCCCTTTAACGAAGTTCTTATTTAATGAAATTTTCTACTTAACGAAATTTTCAATTATGCTATGCGTTTAATTGAACTAACTTATAGCATACTAGAATGGAACTTCCCTTTAACGAAGTTCTTATTTAATGAAGTTTTCTACTTAACGAAATTTTCTGCTGAACCTTGACTTTGGAGACCATTAACGTGTAAATTAATCTCCATATTACGAAAAATATATTCTATATAACGAAGTTTATTTTACATTCGTACGTGTACAGCAGGCATGTCAAACTCGTCTACCGCCGCGTGCCAAATTGGGCATTGCCATAGCTGCCAACCTTTCACTAATCTTCCGTAATGTCTGGATTAATTTGACCCAGGTTAACTACGTTTCGAATCAGAAAATTTATATCATGAATACTTATTTATTTAATTCCAGGTTTCTACGTGGAATGTATTTAATATCATTCCTTAAAAAAATTTCTGGTTTGAAACGTATTAAATAAGAGTCAAATTAACGCGAGTATTACGGAAGATTAGTTTGAGGTTGGCACCTATGGGCATTGCATACAAAGACGCGGGTCATCAAACAAAGTAGATAATATTATTAGAATTTCACACAGCAATATTTGTACGTACAAAGCAAAGCCATATTAAACAAATATTCAAGGAAAGTTTCAAAGTTCTCCAAAGTCATAATTCATAGTTTATTTTATCTTACTAGGGGGCTCGGCCCCCTACGAGCTACGCTCGCCAACCCCCGTCCAGACACCGCAGACTCTAAATGCACGCTAATTTGATCGGCTTTAAAAAGATTTCGAAAGATTGAATTATAATTTAAAAAACAGTGGCGATCTCCCTATAAACGAATTCTTATTCATTTCTCTTTGATTGGGGAATTTTAACGCCAAATCCGCTGAGGTACTACTTGATTATCCTGTCGACCAATTTTGCCAAATTATATAAATTGCCAAACCACTCGCCAAATTATACAAATTGACATAATTTTTATTTTAAATAACGAAAGAACAAATACATTCGTACAACATTAATCAAAACACAAATAAAACGTCGAAAAAAAAAAATAACTTGATGACGTATACACGTGTAGCAACATTTCAAAATAAGCTAATATAAAAGGAATTAAGTAAAAAGAGTCTTTGTCTCCTAGTATTTTTTAACAAAGCGAAAAGAAAGTTCTTTTAAATGAGACATTTTAAATTAATTCTCAAAATATCAAATAAATGTCTAGCGCAATTTCTAAATTTAAACTTTTTTGCAATATTATGTTGCGTTCATTTTATGTAATAACTATAATGTGACGTAAATATGACGTAATTTCTCCTAAGACTTCTAACGCATGTTAATGAATTTATTATTTTACAATATCCTTTCTCTTTTAAAATTCACGTGTATACTTTTTATGACGTAATTTTTAATAAGTTCCTGCTTTTTATACGGAATTATTTAATTCTAATTTGAAAGTTTTTTTCCTGTTTATAATAGTCACGTGTAAATAAATTTTTAATTTGAAGCAAACATTATTGCTTGCGCTTTTTATACAGTTGGCAACAGTTTAAATTAGTACAATTTTCTGAAATCTGTAAAAAATATCTCTAGAAATGCTGAAAATTTGAATATAAAATAGAAATAAAACCTGAAAAAATGAGTCAAAATAAAAAAATTAATGCAATCTGCACTCCGGCAAATTCTAACGCATAAAATGATCTAAAAATGATTACACTGCCATGTATAGTTTTTGCTGCTATAAAACTTTTTTAGTGGAACGATTTTGTCCAACTTTAGCATTAAATAACTCTTAAAATAATTCTTCGATTTGAAAACTGTCTGCATCAGCGTGTTTATCAAACATTTCTGTATAAAACCACCAATTTTCATATTTTTGTATGCATTATTTTTGTTAATATTAACGAAGAAAGGCCTCCGGTCACAAAAAAATCAAAACCGGCGGCGGCGGCGGTGACAGCGGTAGTTACTTTTTTTTAGAATAGAGAGATTTTTAAAAAAAAAATACTTGACATACTTTTTATCAACCAAATCTACAAAGTTTAATTGGATTTTCTAAATTGTATTACCTTAAAAAAATTATTTTACACAAGCTCTGTTAATCTAGCAAAGGTATAACTTTTAATCTTCCGGATGTTTTTCAAGTAAAAACTAAAAACTTTAAAAAAAAAACATATTTAGAAAATAAAATTGAATAAATCGTGTCTTGTATCTATGCCCTACGTATTTCATTTATTTATGAAACACATTTTCTCGTTCAAATTATGTTGCTTTACCAGAAAAATTTTGTTATCGAACATAGGTAATATATGCCTAATTGCTCACTTGGCCTCATTGCAAACTTTTTCACTCAGTTGGAAAATTACAACTCGTAACTGAATGAAACAAAGGTAAAATGCCAAAGGATTGGCGGGCCACAGAGAAGTTGTCGGTTGGCCAATTGTGGCCCGCAGGCCTCGTGTTTGACATGCCTTGTGTACAGCATTCGAATAGAGAGGTTACTCTTGGGATGGATGCATGAATTTATTTCAGCGGATTGTATGAAAATGAAATTATTTATTTACATCATTTCCATTCTTCTTAGTTCTAAACAAAACAATTTTTTTTCACACTAAGAAAAACATTTGCTAACGCCACTCTCTCGCACACACTCTGGCGCTAACACTTTGGGGATGCCTTCGATACAATAGGAAGGGGATTCCAGTTTTATGAAAATGCTAGACGAATTGTTCGGATACTTACAAAAGTGCTAAAATTTTAATGAACTGTGTAATTTTTTTTATAAGAAACCTGTACGAAGTAATATTACATAGTTAAGGATCTGAATACTGAGAAAAAAAAACGAGAACTGTCTGCCTCTCATTATTATGTGGTTTTTTTTTAGACATTATCCTATTTAAAATTTTCTCATATAGCTACAATGCATAAAAAAAAGTTACTGCCCGAATTAAAAGTCATTCTTCCAATATTTCTATTTTACGTGCATTCTTCATTTTATGCATCTGTATTTTATTATACAAATTTTATGAATTTAAGTTCATTTCTATTTAACGAATTTTCTTTATAATGAAGTATTCAAGTGTAACGATGAGACTTCGTTAAACAGAAGTTTCACTGTATGCAGTATTATACATATATATCCATAGATCATATACAGGACTGCGCAAAAAAAATCGTATATTTTCTCGAATATTCAAGGTAATAGCAGAAATTTGGTTTTCATATACGTTATGGTTACGCGTCATCCAAATTGTTCATTTAGACATCTTTCACCTTAGTAAACAGTGAATTTTTGTATGAGTGAAGTATTGAGAATGTGTTGGAAAGTGTTTCATAATCTATGGTGTACGCATGATTTTTCGTTCTTGTTGTTATTTTAATGGGGAGTTTTTTTTAGGTCATTCGTTTTTATCATAACTGCCAACTTTTACACTCATTCCCTGTCAGTATTTTCAAACAGAAAAATTTTACCTATTTAATCGAAATTTTTGTGATTAAACGAACTAAATTTTTCTCTTCAAAAATAGTGCAAAAAAAAGAGCGTAAAAATTGGCAGCTTTAGTTTTTTTCCATCATCTTTCATTTATAACTGCACCGTCGAATGGTATGTGATTTACCTTTCTAAATACGAGGGGTATTTTTTTTTCAACCTCCGATGAGGCGCAAAATAAAGAAAAGCGAGGATAATAAAATCGTTTTATTACCAGGAACCAAGTCGCTGCCATCGAAATACACAAGGCCGGAGGACACGAATGTGACGTCATCACTGATCGACCGACTTCTCACCGGAAAATTTTTAATAGCAATTTTCTTTTATCATATTTGTGGAATATCTATCATCTTAGAAAACAATAATAACTATTTAAACTTACTGGTGAGAATTTGGAATCCCCCAATAAAAAATCAGCCAGATGCTGCAGCACTGTGGCATGCCGCATCTGGCTTAATTTTTATTTGGGGATTCCGAATTCTCACCAGTCAGTTTAAATAGTTATTATTCCTTTATAAGATGATAGCATAGCTGCCAACCTTTACGCTTGTTTGATACCACTAAAATTTAATAGATATTTTCGTCTTGTCTAATCGTGAGATTTCGAGGATTAAATGAGACAACATTTACTATAAAATTTTAGTGGTAAGAAAAAAGCGTAAAAGTTGGCAGCTATGTGACAGATATTCCACAAGTAAAATAAACGAAAATTGCTATTCAAAATTTTCCAGTGTGAATTCCAAAACTAGTGAGATGTCGGTCGATTAGTGATGACGTCACACTCGTGTCCTCCGGCCTTAAATATTTCGATGGCAGCGGCCAAGTACGATCAAAGTTACTCTTTGAAAAAGTCGCCGTGATAATTGATACATTTGCCATACTGATGGTCTAGTTTTCCAGTACTCTCTTCATAGAAGATTGCCACCAGCGTCTTGAGAATAGGTCTGCACAGCGTCTTCAAGATTTTCGTTGGGATGGAGGTGCTGCCCTCCCAGAACTGTCTTGAGCTTTCGAAAAACTTGACAGTCATTAGGTGCCAGGCCGAATTGATGACCCGACAGCTTTTTTAACAGTTTCAATGGAAAATGTTTGATCACCCGGCGTACTTCCCATATCTGGCATCAAGTCACTACCGCCTTCTTTGAGAATTGAATACAAACCTGGAAGCAGCGCTTTCTTACGAGCAAAAACCTTCAAGATGCCATGGAGACCTATCCCAACAATGGAGTTATGAATAAAGAGGAAGAGACATATAGTGTATTGTCTACCAGTTGCGAGTGGAGTAACTGAGGAGGTTGTCACAAGATGGCGGCTGATTTCTTACATCGGATCAGAGCAAACTTCAGCCGGTAAATTTTGAATAGAAAAATTTGCCTTATTTTAGCGGCTGTTGCATGAAAAATTCCTCTCACAAATATGGTTGAAATGTCTATTTGTTTTTACTGCTGGCTGACACTGACACTGACGGGAGGTTGTCTAGGTTGTCACAATATGGCGGAAACACATGGCTTGACGACTGCCAAAGTAAACTCCCACCAGTAAAAAATAATATCTGTTTTTGCCATTATTTATGACTAAAATTTTCTATTAATAAGGCATTTAAATACAGAAAAAATTTCTTTTGTAATTTACTCGTGTCGGTAATAAAACCCTGCGAAAGCTGTTACAGTCGTAGCTTCTCTATTTTAAGCACATGTTACTTCTAGTAGGAGAGCTGTTGAACATTTTTGAGTAGGTATTTGAGGCACCCTGAAAATTTCTGCAGCACTTCTTTTGTAATGCCTGATTACAAAATTGAATGTCTGGCTGAAGGATCGTGGCCCAAAACCTGTGCCAGACACGTGTCAAGTGCCATTTTTTGACACTACCCAAAAAAAGTATTTGAGGCACGCTGAGATTGAAACAGAATAATATTTATACTTAGAAAAAAAATATTTTGAAAATGACAGACATTTTAGTCGGCCCAAAACCTGTGCCAGACACGTGTCAAGTGCCATTTTTTGACTACCCAAAAAAGGTATTTGAGGCACGCTGAGATTGAGGCACAATAATATTTATGCTTAGAATAAAATATTTTGAAAATGACAGACACTTTAGTCGGCACAAAAACTGTGCCAGACACGTGTCAAGTGCCATTTTTTGTCTGGCACAGGTTTTGGGCCACGATCCTTCAGCCAGACATTCTATTTTGTATTCAGGCATTACAAAAGAAGTGTTGCACAAATTTTCAGAGTGCCTCAAATACCTTCCCTAAAATGTTTAACAGCTCTTGGACTATTCATTTTTATTAATAGTTTCATGATCCCAACACTTTAGAGCAGTGTTTCCCAACCTTTTATTGGCCACGCCCCACCAAAGCATCTGTAAAATCACGATGCCCCCCCCCCTTCCTCCGTAATACTTATTGATTAAAAAATGAATTAGTATATGATTTTAAAATGTATATGTCAAGATGTATAATTATTCACTATGTAAGAGACCTAAACTAGAGCCATAGATATCTATTATTTATCCATTTCCTTTTCTAATGCTAATATTTATAAATTATATAAAGTTTGTAGTACCTGGTTTAGATAGTTAAAATAATTTTTAGGTTAAATATGTTCAAAACAGTCACATTTAGATATACCCTTAACTAGTTTCACGTGTAAAAGTTCCTTTATGTAACGCGTAGCAGAGCTAATAAAAATAATTGAAAGAGTTGCGAAAAATTTAAAAACAACCTTAATAACCAGAAAAACTATAGATATTTTAAAAAATAAAAAAAGGGGGGGGGGGGGACAAACAGTGCTGAACAGTGAAGCAGCGGTTGAAAGGTTACTTAGTTGATGTCAACTTCCCTCACAGTCTGATAATCGTGATGTCTTTAATTTTTGAAGAGCCAATGGGAATAAATAAAGGTGTACTTGTTTACAACTACTTATAAAAGGAGAAACTAAGGATTTTACTAGCATAGTTGCTTTAGATAGTTAAGAGAAATTAAAGTTAAAATAAGATTAAGAACTTGATTTAAATGATAAAATTATATTAAGATATATGTATAGCTGCAGTTACTAGACTGCTATAAAAGTAGGGGGGAAATTAAGGGAGTTGTCAAAATTTAATTAATGGTTTTTTTATAAAATTATTCTGGTTTTGTTCCATTTAAAAATTTTTATTAATTTAAAAGAAGAAAAATACTTTTTAAACTAGCATGTAATATTTTTAGTTCTGAACATAACTTTTCCAAAAAAAAAGCAGATAGCGAATGGGTGACTAACAAATTTGGAATTGCCCCCCTAAAATCTCAAAATGCCCCCGGTGGGGCGTACACCCCACGTTGGAAACCACTGCTCTAGAGCAAACTTCTGTGAAGAGAGCATTGCAAAACTCGTCCATCGGCATGACAAATGTCTCAATCTTCACAGTGGCAATGTCAAAAAGTAATTTAGATTGTACTTGACTCCCGGTTATAAAAACATTTTACTATCCACACTTTTTTTTTTTTACTCCCCATCTGAGGTTGAAAAAAAATACCTCTCGTATTTCCAATTTGTGTCTGGTGATACATAATATGCTTTCTCTATGAACTATACAGGATGTTGCCGAATTCGACCGACAAATTAAGATTTCAGAGGGGTGATAGTACGTATCAAGACGATCAAAAATTACCATAGAACACGGAGTCGCAAACCACCTATTTAGTCACGAATACATTGTGTTTCATCCTAACTGAACTTGATTGACGGTAATAATGTTGAGAAAAATAAAGACATTGCAATGAAAATGCAACGACATGTACAGTCGTGGAAAAAAAAAGTAAATACCCCCTACTAACTCCTCAACAAATTATCGTATTAGAAAGTTACTGGTACCGAACGATTGGAAATAGAGTCAACTTTTAAATGATGTATATAAAATTTGCTTAGGGGGGCATCTACATATTAAAACGAATCCAAACTTCAGTTTTTTGAATGACAATACCCAATTTTAACAAGATATTTCAAATCTTCAGTTCAAACTATGCCTAGGCACTGAATTCCAAGTCATTTGAATGATAAGTTTTTGAATTATAAACATCCAAAATTAAGTGCTAGTAATGTTAAATTACATTATCATATTTTTATTTATATCTCCTGAAATTATGCTCCTAATGTGCTAATTTTTTTTGTAGCAATAACACTAATATACCCAAACATAAATACACTGAATTTGCAGTTTTTATAATTTTATGATATGAATTATGAATTATGAAATTAATATTCGAAAAAATTATGAATTGCAACCTACAATTTTTTCGATGGATTTAGATTTATTAAGTCCTGCTTTATGGAAATCCAAAATTTCACATTTTTCTTACAAGTAGTTTTCAAATTATGCTTAAAAAACGGCAAAATGATGGTTTAAGGGGCCTCTATGATGGAAGTGAGTAGATATTTTGAAATTTCTTCTGCTTTCCTGTAATCTAACAGGCTTCATTGACTCCTTGAGTGGCTCTTCAGGTGCCTTGATCAAGAAGGGCGCTCTCTCGGTTAACAATCAAGTACGGAACTTCAATTTGGATACAGCCCTTAAAATACGCTCGTTTTAAAATAATTAATTTCTCGGAAACTTATGGTACGAATTGCATAAAAATTTGTTTTTAGGCTAATTGAAGGGTATAGAGCTCATTTATTCTGTCAGAATTGTGTACTTCTATTGAAAAAAAAAAGTTAAGGTTTGTTTTAATATGTAGATGGCCCCCTAAGCAAATTTTATATACATCGTTTAAAAGTAGACTTTATTTCCAATCGTTCGGTACCAGTAGCTTTCCTCTACGTGAATTTGTTGAGGAGTTAGTAGGTGGTGTTTACTTTTTTTTTTCGACGACTGTACCTTGCTTTGTGTGAAATGTTATAACATCACGAAAAGTTGTGAAAAAACAGAGTGCTCAAGCAATCGATGATATCGTATGAACTGGTACTCGAATCGCAGTCCAAAATGTGCAGCGTCGAGTGTATAGTGGAGACGGGAGAGTGTATAGTGGTTGGAGCGTATAGTGAAAACTTCTACCACTTTGTTTTGTATTTACAACGAAGGTGAGAATGTCTGTTAAAAGTTTTATTATAATATGCTTCAGTTTTCCGAAAGTTATTACCGTCAACGTTAACCCAAATTGAATTAGGGTAGAACAACATGCACTTTCGATTAAATATGTGGTTTGCTAGTTGCGACCGCATGTTCTATGGTAATTTTCATCCTCTTGACCCCTCTTCACCCCTCTGACTTTTTCAGTCGAATTCGGGGTCTTTCTATTTATCTATTCTGTTAGTAAACCTGCACCGAAAAAACTGTACAATCTGCAACAAAACTAGTTTTATTTTGTATCTCTGGCATTCTAAAATATTGGTTTAAAAACTCTCCTTATTATACTAGAGATTTGGGAACAAAACTTGGCCTACCAAAATTTTCTTTCAGAGATAAGGCGAGTTTTGAAACTCACGATTCATCCTCATATATGTAAAAGTAACAAGTTTCATAAAAATTTAGATCTAACGTATTTACAACATCGAATTCAAAAGTGGAATAATCCAGTGCACACAACACAAATCAATTTTTATATAGGAAATCAGATTCGTAAACAATTTATTCAGTCAAAAATACAGGGCTTCTCACTTTCAGAATTTTGGATCATAAACTTTAACAATATTTTCAGGACTCACAAATAGTCCGGTTTTTGAATACCAGTATTTTGTTAGAAAATTTTTCTTTTTAGATTATTCTTGCAAAGTTTGCAGAAATCGATCGTAAAACTGGCCAACCAATGCCGATATACATGGTAAATGTTATACCTCGTAAGAACTTTGAAGAAATTTACCAAATCAACAATATACATTATATTTCTGTTAAGATTGATGCTTTTACTAGCAAAAATCGTGTAAAACAATGTTACAAATGCCAAGGTTACGGTCACGCATCAGAAGTATGTGGCTTCGATGCTAAATGCGTAAAATGCGGTGATCTACATTTAAGTACAGACTGTAAGCACAAGGGGCGTATTAAACCCACTTGTGCCAATTGTGGACTCGGACACCCAGCGAATTTCCGCGGTTGTCCAAAAAATCCCTATAGACTAGAAAATAAACAAAACCGTAAAACAAGTAATAGCGTCAGCAAGAAACCCAAATCTTAGCGGATATATTTGAGAATTATAATTACACCAAAAATACTAAAGTCTCTGAACCCTCAACTAGTGACGAAATATTAAACTCTGATATTAATGATAGTACTACCGCAAACACCCATTCCTCCCCTACTATAGAAAATTCTAAAATCCCTACAAATTACACCAACGATATAAAAGATATTCTAAATACTTTCAATGAAGTTAAGCAAATTTTACAAATCACTAAATTCTTAAAATGTATAAAGAACATCTCAACTCAATCTAAGAAACTCGATAATCCGATGCAAAAACTGATGGTTATATTAACTGAATTTGATAAACTTGCAAGTCAAATCGACTTTAATGAAGATTAAGCTCTTCACTTGTTAAACTTTTTGCTTTCTTTTTTTTTGTTCGTGCTGTTTCTCTCTATTCTAAAAAAAAGTAACTACCGCTGTCACCGCCGCCGCCGGTTTTGAATTTTTTGTGACCGGAGGTCTTTCTTCGTTAATATTAAAAAAACTGTTGCATACAAAAATATGAAAATCGGTAGTATTATAGAGAAATGTTTGATAAACACGCTGATGCAGACAGTTTTCAAATCGAAGAATTATTTTAAGAGATATTTAATGCCAAAGTTGGACAAAATCGTTCCATTAAAAAAGTTTTATAGGAGCAAAAACTGTACATAGGAATTTAATCATTTTTAGATAATTTTATGCGTCAGAATTTCCCGGTGTGCAGATTGCAGTTAGTTTTTTAATTTGAATAATTTTTCGAGGTTTTATTTCTATTTTAAATTCAAATTTTCAGCATTTCGAGAGATATCTTTTACAAATTTTAGAAAATTGTATTAATTTAAACTGTTGCCAACAGTATAAACAGCGCAAACACTAATGTTTGCTTCAAATTAAAAATTTATTTTACACGTGACTATTATAAACAAAAAATATAAAAAGCAGGAACTCATTGAAAATTACGTCATAAAAACTATAGTTACACGTGAATTTTAAATGAGAAAGAATATTGTAAAATAATAAATTCAGCAACATGCGTTAGAAGTCCTAAATAGGAGAATTTACGTCATATTACACTTATTACGTAAAATGAACAGAAAATAATATTGCAAAACAGTTTTAATTTAAAAATTGCGCGAGACATTTACTTGACATTTTAAGATGATCATAATATTTCATTTCTAACAAAAGTATTTTGACGTGAATATTAAAAAGAGAAAGAAAAGTTTGGTGAAAATTACGTCAGATTATAATTGTCAGATTCAAATTATAATTCAATCTTCCGAAATCTTTTTAAAGGCGATCAAATTAGCGTGCTGTTAGAGTCTGCGGTGTCTGAACGGGGGTTGACGAGCGTAGCTCGTAGGGGGCAAAGCCCCCTAGTGTTAAAAAAAAAAAAAAAAAAAAAAAAAAAACTCTTAAATTGCAAAGTATGCACTTCTCATGTTATTCCTCTTATATTTTTCCTTCTTTTTGTTTTATTCACCTTCAAATTACTAGACTGGGTGGACGCCGTCCTATTGCTGTCGTTTGTTCCCCACGGTTTTTGCGTTTCTCTGTTTATTTAGTTAGAACTCTCCTCACTTTAGCTTTTTTTACATTTTTTTATTGTTATTTTTTCCTTGCAGTATATTAAACTCTCTTGTAAATATGTATATATATTAGTTTTTTTCTCTTTTCTTCTATTCTGCTCGCAATTGTTTAACTTTTTATTTCTCTTGATATACTTAATGTATGGTCTCTGAATTGAGTCTTTTTTTTTTATGGGGCTTCCTTTGGTAGCTTTTTCGCCTGTCCTGGACATTTATTTGGATCACATGGAACTTTTTTTTTCTCACTAGTTATACTAACAATTTTTCTTTTAAAAATTGTCTATTTTTTAGCTTTTACTTTCTTTTTTTTGTGGCTACTAGCCGCGTTTAAACGCTCTTTTTTTTCTAAGGCTCCCATTGCATTGTAACACGATATATTTTTAGCCTGGATGTAAAGTTGCCAAACAACTAGGGAATCCATACACCAGCTAACATTGTTCCATTGTTTGCAGAAATCGCCTTCGAAAGTGAATTCTAGCTCAAATGTTGTAGAAACCTACCATGAAATTGCTAAGAAGTATTGTTATTCAGTTGGCGGACAATCTCGGAAAACTGTACTTTAATAAATTTTACAGTAGATTTATCTTTCTTTTTGTGAGATGTAACAATATCGTAAACAGTGGTAGAATTGTCCACCACCTACATCCAAATAGCAGTGACCTAAATGTTCACTATTTTTTAATGTAATTGGCATTACAAATGGTCCCACTGACCAAAACATTCTGCATTCCCAGCACTTTTCGAGGGCCAATTTATTCTGCATAAAGTAAGAAAAGCTTCTTAAAATTTTGGTTCAACGAACATTATAGTTACGTTCGAAGGTGAGTGAGGCACTTTTTTTTATGATCTTTTATTTAACTCAACCTGGTTTTTATATGTAAATATGGAATTTTGTTATCGATTTTTAAACCATTATATGCTAGAATGATAAAAATTACGTTCACATGTATGTTTCCCATGACAATACAGCATTTTAATATTTTTTTTTTACTTAATTATAAATTAATACATTAACTTTAAGACTTTTATCCGTTAGCCTACCACTGTCAATAAATGGCCGAATATCTTTTGAAAGCCTACAACTGCATACGAGTTGAAACAACTAGGATTTAATTATGAGCCAAATAAACGATCACTAAAACATGCCAAATGGCTGCTATAAACTGCAACAATGAAACATTTCAACAACTAAAAAGCAGAAAAAAATTAAAGATAAAAAAAATTAAGAGCGTGATTTAAAAAAAGCACGCTTTTATAAATGAATAGTTTAATATTAATTAATTTACGATTGTACGTTGAGAAATCAATTTAGAAATTCTATAACAATAGTTTGAATAATGTTTTTTTTTTTCCAGTCCTGTTGCAATATCTGCAAAAATTATATTTTTTAACACTTTCCAACAAAGTTGAAAAGTGTTTATGACTTCGGTTTGTCATGCCGTCTGTACGCGCTCTAACTCTCGTAAATATACTCGGATCGTTCTGAAATTTTTGTTTGTTAGTGACCTCTACCATAGTACGATCCCTATTTCAAATGAAGTTTGTAGCATGTTTAGTTCATCTATAGGGACAGTTAAAAGTATTGCGTTACATTACTGCCAATGGGAAAAAATCGTTTCAAATGGTTTTAATGATATTACACGCATCCAAACATAACAAAATTTATATGCATTTACGAAGTGCACTAAAATATGCATTCTGTAGAATATGCGGTGCAAAGTATAGTAATAATTCATTTACAGGGCCACAGAAAAGAATTCCGTTACATAATGATATGGGGGGGTGGGATTATTTGCGGCGTATTTTAAATATGTTAAACTATTTCATACATAATGAAATTGATATACGTCGTCGAGATTTACTATAGGTTATTTCATGTATAATACGAAGTGCATAGCATTTACAGGGACGCACAAAAGATTTCAGATACTATATTGTATCAGAAGTAACTGTACATTACCGGTGATTGCTGGACATGCATTTTGAATTATAATATGGGCTTTTATGTTTCCCTATATTTATGCATACTATATGGTGTGTATGAATGCTATAATTTATATACAGGGTTATACAAAAGAATTCGTAAGCGTTACTGGGTATGAGCGAAAATTGCTTAAAGTTGGTTTTTAAATGAGTTATACATTTTTACGCTGAATTGCATTTAGTTTATTAAGAAATGTTTGTAGAATATTAATAAAATGATATACCGGGTCACGCAAAGAATTGGATGATAATTTCTGGAAATGTGATTTCAGTAGTTTTAAGAGTGTTTTAGTTTGAATTAAATATTAGCTAAATAGAGGGGTGATAAAGGTACTAGTAAACTACAGGGCTTTACAAAAGTATTCAAGTATGTTTCCAATTATTAGTATAAATTGCTGAATGAGAAATTTCAACTGTTATGCGTTTTCTTGCTAAACTAAATTTTCCCATTATATAGCATATATATCAACATACAGATCGAATACAGGACTGTTCAAAAGAATTGGAATACATATTTGGCTATGGACGGTAACTGCAGAAATCAATTTTTTAAATCTTTACTTAGTTATCTTATTTACCTTATTTCCCTAAATAACGAAGTTTTGTTAAAGCTTTCAGGGAGTGTTGGAAAGTGTTTCATAATCTATGCCGTACGCATGATTTTTCTTTCTTGTTTCTTATAAATTCACTCCCTTGCGAACTTTCCCAGGACGAAAAAAATCGGGGAATTTTTCATTATCGAGCTCAGTGTCCATCCCAAATTAATGTATTGTAACGGGAATTTGGGGCGGGGGGGGGGGGGGACATGGCTTGCAGTCAAAACATTAGGTGTGATTTTCAAGGTGAACAAAAGTTTATCAGAAAAAGGGGAGGCAAAAAATAAAAGGAGCATAATTAATACTCATCATGAAAGTGCGATGACTCCGTAGCGGGACTTTTCGACCGTTAAGGGTTAAGAATAATTTATGCGTGATAGGGCTTATAATATAAAATTCACATTCAGGAAAATCTTTAATAATACATGATTTACTTTAAATAACATAAAATAGATAATACAAATTGTTCAGCCGAGAAACAAAAAATATTAAATCTTATTTATATCTTAAGAGACCCTAAATTAAATTTAAAAAGAAACACAAATAACACAGTGATGCAATATATTTTCTCAAATATCAATTGAATCTTCTGGGAATAACAATATATGAAACAGGACTGTCTTTTTTATAAAAATACAAAAAAAAATTATCTCCAAAGGGAAAACGAATAAGTTATTTTTTATCCTTGAGCCTCAATTTTCTTTCTTTAAATATATAATGTTATTTCTTTTCTCTATATCAAAATGATGGTTATTCAACAGATTGGTTTTATTTATTTTATTGCTATTGCTGCTGTTGTTATTGTTATTTTGAGAATAGACCTACATTAAATGTTCCTTGCGTCAAAGGAATGCTTATTTTTGAATAAAGTGTTAAAAAAGAAATGAAATAACTTTAAGGTTTAAGATCAAGATGTCTTTTATGAAAGTAAGGTATTTTCTTTTACTTATACATTTGTATTACATTTGAAATTGAAAATAATTGAACTTTGCTTTAATTATTGTTTATTTAGCATACGTAACTTGGCTTCACTAAATTATCACAACGCTGTTTTGAATTTCATAGATTTTTTTTAATTCACATATACATAATTCACACCAGAAAATTAAAATAGCAATATTTGGTTTCATTAAAAAAGCAGACTTTCCGTATTTAAATAAAGCAAAATTAACCATTGATACTTTCTGGTGTAAAGTCATATTCTCTGAACTACGTAATTTCTAGAACGTATTCTATTATGGGAATTAAATGGTTAAAGGTTAAGTTTTATAAAATAAATAATTATGCAAAATAAGGTATTTGGAGACATACTTATTAAAGTATTTACTAATTTGTATTATTTTCGCGTAAAACAGCCACAGGACAGAGTTTTTACTTGTATTGCAGATGTGCAACAGAAGAAAAGATTGACGTATTATATGAAAAATGTATCTCTGATTTTTTTCATTATTTTTCCTGTGTAATAAACCTTTCAGAGAATCATATATAATTTTTTCGAAACAAAATAAAAAATCGCGCATTTAAGGGTTAACACTATAAACGCCGGATATTTTACTCAAGTTTTATAAAAAGTATTTCACACCAGAATTTTTATAATACACGTAAGGTATGATGCGAAATTCACATCATTGCGTTGGTGACTCGTATGCAGTTGTGGCCTTCAAGAGTAATTGTCGATTTATCACCTGCTGATGGATAATGGGAAAATGCCTTAAAATAAATTTATTAATTTATAATTAAATTCTTAAAATAGTAAATCTTTGTATTGTCATCGGAAATACGCATGTGTACATATTTGTTTTTGTTTTTAATCCAAGCATATCAGGGAGAAAGGGAAAAATTGATTAACATCGATACAACTGATTTGATAAAATTCTATCTTTACATACAAAAAGCAATTTAAACCCGTAACTCTTTGAGGGGCAAGCAATTATGTTTTTCTAATGTTGAATTCACTCCCAAATATTCCAAAAAATGTAATTCAAAATAAAGAAAAGTGATTTTACAACTTGTTCCACCAAAGTTTTAAAAATAAAATTTAATTAAAAGTTTCTGGTGCCACCGTCCCTCAAGGGGTTAAGAGGCTACTTCAGTCAGGTGAAGAAAGGAAAAGACTAATTTTAAGTCCATGGGGCCTTTTTTTTTTTTTTTTTTTTTTTTGCACTGAACAGCTGAGGAAGATCGGCAACTGGCCTAGTTTTTACTTTTTAACACTTTCCAACAAAGTTGAAAAGTGTTTATGACTTCTGTTTGTCTGTCCGTCTGGCCGTCTGTCCACGCTCTAAATCTCGTAAATATGCTCGGATTGTTCTGAAATTTTTGGATATTAGTGACTTTTACCATAGCACGTTCCCTATTTCAAATGAAGTTTGTAGCAGGTTTAGATCATCTACAGGGACAGTCAAAAGTTTTGCGTTACATTACGGCCAATGGGAAAAAATCATTTCAAATTATTTTTAATAGTGTTACACTCTTTCAAACATAGTAAAATTGATATTCATTTATGAAGTCCACTAAAATATGCATTCTGTTGAATATGCGGTACAAAGAATAATTATTGTTTATTTACAGGGCCACACAAAAGAATTCCGTTCATAATGGTATAGGGGGGATTGTTTGCGGTGTATTTGAAAAGTTTTCAGATACAACATTGTATCTGAATTACTGTATATTAGTAATGATTGCTCAAAATGCATTTTTAATTATAATTTGTGCTTTTTTCACTAAATTTATGCATACTATAAAGTGCGTATATAAATGCTATAGTTCATATACAGGGCTACAGAAATGAATTCGTAAAGGATACTGAGTATGAGCATAAATTGCTTAAAGGTGGGTTTTAAAGGAAATATGCATTTTTACGCTGAACGGAATTTAGTTTACTAAGAAATAGTTGTAGAATATAGATAAAATGATATGCAGGGCCACGCAAAGAATTGGATACATGGCCGTCTATGGGTGATAATTTCTGGAAATGTAATTTCAGTAGTTTTAAGAGTGTTTTAGTTTGAATTAAATTTTAGCTAAATAGTGGCATGTAATAAAGGTACTAGGTAAACTACAGGGCTGTACAAAAGTATTCAAGTATGTTTCCATCTATTAGTATAAATTGCTCAAAGATGAATTTCAACCTGTTATGCATTTTCTTGCTAAACTAAATTTCCCCATTATATAGTATATATATATATCAACCTACAGATGAAATACAGGACTGTTCAAAAGAATTGAAATACATATTTGGCTATGGACGGTATCTACTGAAATCAGTTTTTTAAATGTTTTATGCGTTTTATAAAATGTTTACATAGTTATCTTATTTACCTTATTTCCCTAAATAACGAAGTTTTGTTAAAGTATTCAGGAAGTGTTGGAAAGTATTTCATAATCTATGCTTAACACATGATTTTCCTTACTTTTTTTTATTTTGGTTATAGTTTTTTTTTTTATATTAGGATAATTTCCATTTCAGAACCGGTTCCGAAAGTGAAAGTTTTTTTTTTTTTTTAAATCTGAAACCAAAATCAAAAAAATAAAACTAGCCAGGTTATACATCGTCCTCAGCTATCCTATTAAAAAAAATCATTTAAAAATATAAAAATCCAAGCGAGAAATTTTAAAATAACGCCCCCATAGGATTAACAATAGCGTTCTCGTTTCTTCGCATTATTGAAGTATAGCCCCTTAATTCTGGCGAGCGTGGATGTCACGGACAATGTAGGCTACCTTTTTTTATTAAGATTGTTTGATAAAGTTTTATAAAAGGGTGTAATTAGCTTTATCCTCCCATCATTTTATCTGCCATTAAATATGGTGAATATTTCTATTTTAAAAAAGTGGTGGCAATCAAACAATCTGAATTTTTTTTTAAAGTAGCCTACACTTATCGGTAGCGACGCTTAAGGGGTTAAGTTAAATAAAAAAGTGTAACTGTATAATTAAGTATGTATAGATTATTTCTTAAGAATAGGTTAAGAGCTATGCATCTTTCAAGCAAGGAAAAAATTCCGCTTTTTTCTTTCTTTACTATTTTGTTTCACATCATATTTTTTTTTTCCTATAGGCAAAATCTTTTATTTATCTAGCTACTCAGCTTGGTTTTGTACCGTCTATATTTTGCATCCTTAACTTACAAACTGAAAAAAATTATATTATAGTAATGTCCTGCTTTTTTAATTCATTTTCTTTTCGACTTATACTTTTTCCCAAATGACAACAACTCTTGTCTTCGTACTTCGCAAATGATTTCGTACTTAACTCGTGCGTTATTATTTTTTTAACGTACTAGTTTGAAGAGAAACAACAACTTTTTCTTCTAAGGCTTACGGTAAATTCATTTTCAGCTTTTCATGAACTTTTGTATTCTTTGAAATGCGTTGTAATATTTTTTCCTTCGTATGTATAATCCGTCGCCTCATAATTTGACTTAAGTTTGTGCATACATCTTACTACAAATAAAAACGACTGTTCGCATTTTTTCTTGCATCAATTATAAGTAAAGTCGCAGCCATCGTTCGCATTTTTCTTCTGTCTACTGTACACTTATTTCCCCTTATATGAATTTTTCTGTGTGCACTACAGACAGTGTTTTGTTTATTTTCTTCTGCTTTATATTTTTAAAAGCAAATGGCATTCTTGCACATTCTATTTATTTATATTTTTCAGCGTTTTTAATTTTTCCTACACCTCCGTTTTTTTATCAATTCCTTCAAGCAAAAAAAAAAAAAAGATTTTAATTTATTTCATTTAATGTTCTACGTTTTTCACAACATACATTAGAGGCCAAAATTATAAAACATTTTTGAAATTGTGTATTTTTGAAGCTTGGTGGTTCATAACACTACTTATTATTTAAGTGATACCATAAAACTACATACCAATTGTGACAGCGTTTCTGTCCCATAGCTATCATTTTTATTCAAAATTAATTTAAAACATAATTTTTACTTTTAAATCACATTATCCTGCCCCCCCCCCTCTTTCTTATGCTGAAATATGTAATTAAATTCATTTCTCAAAACCATCCAGCTTTTATTAAAAGGTTTTCTTTCTTCTTTCTAAAAACATCTTTATTTCCAGCCGCAAAGATTCATTCCTTTTTTTCCTTTTCCTTATCTGTCAGTTACCGCTTCCAGTGCAAAGAAATAAATAAGAATTAAATGGCACATCTGCTAGTATCAAGGTCTGCATTTAATTGCATCGGTTTTTTGCGCGCCACATTGATAGGAAATTTTTATCTCTACTAATACGTGAACGTTGAATATGTATTAACAATAAAAAGTAAAAATGAACAGATCTTATGGGAAGCATGTATTTATCGTGTTTTGTGGTCGAGCTAAAAGCCAGATGCCTGTGATTTCCAGCATTTTTCTCAGGCGGCGGTCTGCTTTGTGAAATCTGTTGTATAAACAAGTTTCGCTTTTCTGATGCATTTCTCATCCTAATTAGAAGCGCTTAGTTGCAATCTCGGCCTCATTCGTCCGGTTGTGTCACCACATTTTTGCGGTAATGTTTATCGCCAAAACCCTTTGTTCACTTTCGCACAGTCACCAAAAATTTGTAAATTGGCGATTCTGTGCAACGCCAAGATTTCTAGACTTCTTGCAAAAACTTCACTTCTGTTTCAGCTTTCGAGATGTAAAGTTGTCTAAAAAGAAAAGGCGCTTCGGCGTCCCATGTATTATGGGGGGTCTCTCTCTCCCATTTGGTCGCTAACTGAACCACCTTTTAAAAGACCTTTTTAAATAAAGAGTAATTTCCAGTAAAGTTATAGTTGGAGTTTGTGGTCGGGGTGAGTTAGGTGACAGCGTTTCTGTCCCATAGCTATCATTTTTATTCAAAATTAATTTAAAACATAATTTTTACTTTTAAATCACATTATCCTCCCCCCCCCCTCTTTCTTATGCTGAAATATGTAATTAAATTCATTTCTCAAAACCATCCAGCTTTTATTAAAAGGTTTTCTTTCTTCTTTCTAAAAACATCTTTATTTCCAGCCGCAAAGATTCATTCCTTTTTTTCCTTTTCCTTATCTGTCAGTTACCGCTTCCAGTGCAAAGAAATAAATAAGAATTAAATGGCACATCTGCTAGTATCAAAGTCTGCATTTAATTGCATCGTTTTTTTGCGCGCCACATTGATAAGAAATTTTTATCTCTACTAATACGTGAACGTTGAATATGTATTAACAATAAAAAGTAAAAATGAACAGATCTTATGGGAAGCATGTATTTATCGTGTTTTGTGGTCGAGCTAAAAGCCAGATGCCTGTGATTTCCAGCATTTTTCTCAGGCGGCGGTCTGCTTTGTGAAATCTGTTTTATAAACAAGTTTCGCTTTTCTGATGCATTTCTCATCCTAATTAGAAGCGCTTAGTTGCAATCTCGGCCTCATTCGTCCGGTTGCGTCACCACATTTTTGCGGTAATGTTTATCGTCAAAAGCCTTTGTTCACTTTCGCGCAGTCACCAAAAATTTGTAAATTGGCGATTCTGTGCAACGCCAAGATTTCTAGACTTTTTGCAAAAACTACACTTCTGTTTCAGCTTTCGAGATGTAAAGTTGTCTAAAAAGAAAAGGCGCTTCGGCGTCCCATGTATTATGGGAGTCTCTCTCTCCCATTTTTAACTGAACCACCTTTTAAATGACCTTTTTAAATAAAGAGTAATTTCCAGTAAAGTTATAGTTGGAGTTTTTTTTTAGCATTTAGAACCCGGTCTTCAATCTATGCTACACCAATAGAAAGATAAGTTAGTCCAGATTGTCACGAAATAAATTTCGTGAAGGAATGTTTATTAAAACAGCAGTTATAAAGAAGAAAAACAAAAAGTATTCTAAAAAATGAGGCATACAATTTTCACAATGTGAGTTAATACGTAGTTGTATAGCTTTTACTCTTAATTTTGGCCTTTTAATGCCTTTACATGGAGTTAACTATGTCCTTTACTTCTGAAGCTGTTATAACATGATGCAAAGATTGAATTATTGCTTCTATTAATTGGATTTTACAGCTGTGTTGCTTCTGTGCAACGCTTCTTTAGTCTCCTTTTTCGATGGGTCAATGTCTGTGCTATTCCCGGGCTATTCCAACATTGAAATATGATTATATTGAAGCCACTTTTGGCATATTTTAGCAACATGACATGGAGCTGAATCATGTTGAAATATAAATGTTTATCTTGTAAAAGATCACATGCAGACAGCTTCATTTGCGATTGAAGTACTTCATGTACTATGTATTTTGGGGAATTCAAATCCCCATTAATCAAACAAATTATGCCCAAATCTTTTGATGTCATACAACCCCATATCATAACATTGACTGTATGCCACGGTGTATGTAATGCTATTTTGATGCAAATCTTCTCCGATTCTTCTCCTTACGTATTTTATGCAAATCCTACCGAAGAGGGAGATTTTGGTCTCATCAGACCAGATAACAGTGTCCCATTGTTCCGCTCAGTTAACATGAGTTTCAGCCTAGTATAACCCTTTATGTACTGAATTATGAATTCGTGAAAATTTTATTTTCCAAAGCATTTTTCGTGAATTTTTGAAACTACATTAGAAGATTTTAAATAATCATTCAATAAATTTTAGAAGGATAGAAAGATTTAGAAGGATTAATTAAATTTGAATTTATTGGGATTTTGTACAATATTTATAACACCACTCAAATCTATTATTTTAAATATTTTTCTTAGTATTTTGTACAATTAGGAAATGTGCAAATATAATGTTCTTACAATAGAAATATACAGGTATTTCCAAAATGTAAAATTCCCTCCTCCTCCCAACGCCAAAGAAGCTGAAAAAATGCGAAGGCAAAAGAAATCATCCTTTTAAAAATATTTTTGTTTTGTGTAACCAATAATGGTTTTGAAACAAGATAAAGTAATGTATCTATAGCTCATTCTAAACTGTATTACTACTAATCGATGTATTAAATAAATTTTATAACAAGTCATTTTTAATGGTACTTTTAAGTACCGTCAGTAGATAAAAAGTTAATCTTTTAAACTTTTGTTGGAAACAAAAATGTCTTTTTTCTGAGAATTCTAGCATTTAAAACAAATCCTTGCACTCTGCGTCGAACTCTGCTTGCACTCAACATCGCATTGGCTTGCGCCATTTCACCTTGTATACATCCAGATGATTTTTTCTGTCATCGATGCACAGTCTCTTAATTCTTCTATCATCACTTGCTGTTGTACACCTTTTCCTGCCTTTACCAGTTTGGTTTGTAGTTACATAGTCTCCTTATACCGCTTCAAAAATTTAGAAATGCCACTTTTGGTTACATTTCACCAATTTGGCTTTGAATTTATTCATAACTATAACCTTGTTCGCTTAATACTACTACTTTATATTACCTTTTAAATAACCACTCAACTCTTTGTGTCATTTCTTCAACTTTCCTATGTTTTTCATCCTACTCTAATTTCAGTCACATAAAGCACTGACAAATGTCCTCCTCACAGTCCTCAAATCTCCTTGAAAACATGGCAACAACAATTAAATTCTGCTGTTGCCTGTTGATTCAATGCTAAAACAGGGTGGTACCTGATTGGCTATATGAACACTAATGGTCATTCAAATAAAGGAAGGCTACTTCATAGTATTAATCTAAGCAAATGGTGTCTTTTTTTGTTGTGGTTGTTGTTTATTTGTCTATAATTTTTAATTAAACATTAATAATTGAGAAAATTTATTTCATTATATTCTTGATTAAATTATATTTCCTAGGGTGTCAACGATTTTAATCAGTTGATTTAAATCAGAGATTAAATCGTGATTTTAATCAACTGATTTTTTTTAAATCATTGATTAAAATCATAAATTTTCTAAATGTTTAAAATGACATAAAAAAGTATTAAAATCTAAGATGAACATAATTTGGAAAGTTTCTGCAGGTATTTTGACTTATGAATACACAAAAAAAGCTTTAAATAGTTGTTTCTAAGCTTAATTCCTGACTGTTGTAAAAAGTTTAAGTACAGTAAGTTTGTAAAAAGCCTAGTTATTATCCAACATAACATAAAAAGGATTTCATTAAAAAATGATACTTAAATCTAATATAACTTGCGATGACATAATTTCCTTTTAGTAATCAAATTATTCATTCTTTTATATAAAATAAGCCTATCAAGTATAATAAATTTTTGCAAGTGAAAGAATAAAATAGCCAGAATCTTATTTTCTCATTCTACTTTTGCAATACTGGAGATAAAGAAGAATTAAAGAATGATATCGACTGAACCGCTATTATAAAGGAATGTATAAGAGAAAAAGAACCAAACTGTATAAAAAGTTAAGCACACCAAGAGCTTCTTCAGTAAAGGCTGAATAAATGATGTTGTTTTTTAATTTTGCACGTATTTAAATTACATTTTCTTTCGGTTGTTAAGAGAAAATGGCAAAAAAAAATATATAATCACTATTTTACAACTATTTTTCCTTTATTTTCTACAGAAGTGGAGTACTTTCGTTGCCAAAATTAAGCAAAGGGCTCTAAAAACTACAAAAAAATTAATATTTCAAAAATAAATGGAGATGCAGTTTTCAAACAAATTGCATTTAAAAGTACTTTTTCCCCCCCATACAACGGTATAAAAATTAATAATGTGCAATGCTTAGAAGTTTAAAAAATTACTATAGAGTATTTAATCGTACAATGATACATCTGCTTTGTTTTACGGCTGGGTTATACAACGTAACGTTATTTTTTGGAGACGACATAAAATAAACTGGGAGAAAGAAATAGCATACCGGGGGCTAATAAGTAACTAAATTAGAACAAAAACTTTCACTTCAATTTCCTCGAATTCAAATTTGTGTTACGTAACATCTTGTTCCACTCGGGTCTTCATATAGGGTAACTCTGGGATAGATGGCCATAGTTCATAAAGATTGAAATAAAAATTTTTAGAATGCAAATACAAGAAATATTTATGCATATTTAAAATTCTTATACATATACTCATCATATTTTATGCAAAAAATAATTAAATATTGAAAACAAAAAGTGTTAAACAAAATTTAAATTTAAATGGCAAATGGCCATCTCTCCTTAAAGTCGAGAAGAGATGGCCATCCAATACAAGAAAGAAAAAGTGAAGATAAATAGCAAAAAAATAACACATTTCATATAGTTAATCATGAAAAACCTATAGCAATTTATAAAGATGCAGTTATATGATGGAAAATGAGTCAATAAAACTCGAATAAACAAAATTTGAAATATAATTTCAGTACTTCACTTTTCGTAAAATCTTACCACATGCTTGGCAAAGGTCTTGATAATTTGTACACGTTTCATGGAACCTTATGCACTGTATCCAGACATTATTTTTGGATGTGATATTATACTGTTTTGCACAACCAACAAAGTGATCCTATTCCAATTCCATTTACTCGGAATCTGCATGATAATTTAACCCCTTAATTCTCGCTCCCGTCATATTCTCGGGCTGTGTCTTTTACTCAAATTGTTTCATTCCCACCAGTTTTATAAAATATTGAAATTGGCTGCATTTTAGTGTCGTTTTTACTGTCATTAAATAAGGTGAATATTTCTTTTTCATAAAATTGGTGCCAATAAGCAATTTGAATTTTTCAACCTTAATTTAAGGGGTCTTGTACCTTTTAAACGCGTCGAAAATTAACGAAAAACTTCAAAGTTTGAATTAGTCTATCTTCAAAATCTTTTTATGTATAAACATGAAACTTTGGATATTGATTAAACAGATTGTGTTTTGTAATATACTACCAGCAGAAATTTATTAACCCTTTACACAATTTGTGAACTGTTGAAATGAAAATAACTCTTTTTTTCACCCCATAAGTCATTGCGCGCATGATATCTTGGGAAAGTATGTATTGATTGTCATGAAATTTGGTAAATATACTAAACAAATATGTGTGTTTAAAATGATCTACTTTTAAGTATTTATAATGGTAATATTTTTAGTTATGACTATTTTTATTCATTAAAAATACAAAATTTTTATTTATTTTTTTTTACGAAAATATTTTTTTTATATAGTTAATGAAATAATTTTAGCCTAAGAGTAGATCATTTTAAACACACATATATATTTAGTATCTTTACCGAATTTCGTGCCAATCCATACATACTTTCTCAAGATATCATGCGCGCAATGACTTATCGGGTGAAAAAAAGAGCTATTTTCATTTCAACAGTACACAAATTGTGTAAAGGGTTAATAAATTTCTGCTGGTAGTATATTACAAAGCACAATCTGTATAATCAATATCCAAAACTTCATCTTTATACATAAAAAGGCTTTGAAGATAGACTAATTCAAACCTTGAAGTTTTTCGTTAATTTTCGACGCGTTTAAAAGTTACAAGACCCCTTAATTCGAGCGTTAAGGGGTTAAATGTATTTCGTTTTCTTCGCTACTGGAATTGTCGTTTTTTTTTGGGGGGGGGGCGTTGTCTTTTTGAGCGCACGTTAATTGTAGATTTATTACGTTAATTTAGTTCATTTATCAACTTTATCAGTTTCTGTAATGAAACTTTCCGACATTTTTCAGTATTTTTTGAAACAAATAAATCGTTAGGTCTTATTATATTATTATTTTTAAAATATTTATATTAGTTAAAATTTAAATAATTATATCAATTAATATATTTATAAACGTAAACGTTGCATATTTATTTTAAATTTAATTATATTTAGTTAAAATGATGACTAAGTATAATTTTGAAATATTGATTAAAGGTGGCCATCTCTCCTCGATTTCATGTGGCCATCTATCCTGAAATTGAAGGACTGATGATCGCCCAATTTAAAGCAGCATCATAAGCCACTGTACGTCTTTGTTTTAGTCTTAGAAGTAAAGATTAGATTATATACGTGCCTTAAAAATCCATATAGTAAAAATATATATAACGTACGTGCTGCAAAACATTCATATACCTAAGTCAAAAAAAGATATTCCACCACTTATTTAATTTACATTAAAATTATACTTACATTTTTATAATCGAAAAACACAACTGCACGTTGCAATAAATAAACACGTTGAACTATTTCATAGGAACAATGTTTATATTGCAATCTATGATCAAATTTTGGAGATATTTAGACTGGCCATCTCTCCTCTATGGCCATCTACCCTAGAGTTACCCTATAATTTCATAAGAATTAAAATATTTGCCTAAAATTTCACCTTTTCAAAACTTTTTTCCTGAATCTTTTTGTTGTTGTACTATTTATTGTGAATTAATCAATAATTTATTTTAATCTGATTATAACTAAATGTGAAGAATTGTTATTTTATTCGTTCTTATTTTAGGTAGATT